>JAANDH010000930.1:30538-111895 GCA_011799765.1 Nymphaea thermarum
TGATTTTTATATTCAGTGCCATTGTCGGATCTAATACTTTTAATTTTCAGTCCATATTGAGTTTCAATCATTTTGTAAAAATTTTTAAAGTGAGAGAGCACTTCGGACTTATTTTTCATAAAATAGACCCATGTGGTCCTAGAAAAATCATCAATGAAAAGCACATAGTAACGAAATCCATCCATAGAATCAATAGGCGTAGGGCCCCAAACATCAGAGTGTATTAAATCAAATGGTTTTTTGCTAATGGAATCAGATAAAGAAAATTTAGGTCTAGTCATTCTAGCAAATTTGCATATTTCACACTCTCTACAATTGAAACAAAGATTGGGAAATAGATAATCTAAAATTCTAGAAGATGGATGTCCCATCCTTTGGTGCCAGATTTCTCCATTGTTGGCATGATTCACGTTCAATGCATGATTCATAGTTCTTATTTGATAGAGTCCATTGACGAGTTGCCCTTCACCAATCGTCTTCTGAGTCATCCGATTTTGAAAAATAACATTAGTAGCAGAAAATACTACATTGCAATTTAATTCCTTTGTAATTTTAGCAACTGATAGGAGATTGTTAGTAAGGTTAGGCATGACAAGTACGTTGCTCAAGTGACTTTTGTTAAAAAAATCTATTTTGCCCAATCCATTGACAGCTATTGGAGCCCCATTGGCAGCAGCTACAGGACCAATATCTCTAGAATGACAATAGGAACTTAAGAGAGAAGATTTATTGGCCATGTGATATGTTGCTCCCGAGTCAACTATCCATTGTAAATCTTGACCATCAATGTTATTAACAAAAGTAAGAGCCATACCTGATTTGATTGTACCTTTGTCCCCCGAATTGGTTGCGATGCCGGCGGTCCTTTGGACTTGAAGTTCTTTAATCATTTCAGCCAATTTGTCCAAAGTGATCTAATTTTCCAATGAAGTCGTGGCATGATTTGCTTGATTGGAGTTGTTCTCTCTTTTTTCTTGATTGCGAGTCATGCTTCTAATAAAAGAATTCTGCCCCCCTTTTTCAGGTTTCTCATGAAGGAACCAACAGGAATCTAGAGAGTGCCCATTCCTCTTGAAGTGAGTGCACTTGACTTTCCTAGAGTCCTCACGTTTATATTTGAATGACCTCTCACCGGTGGTAGAATAAGCATTGTTGCTTGTTGCAAAAGCCATTTTTTCTTCATTGGGTATTTCTTGACAACCGTCAGCCAGCATTCCCATAGTCTTACGCCTGGACTCTTCACGCATAAGCAAGGATAAAACTGATGCTAAAGAAGGCAAATCATGGGCCATAAGTATTTGACTACGTAGTTGTTCATAATCATTAGGCAGTCCGGCTAAAATTTCAAAGATGCGATCTTGTTCACGCTGCCTTTTGGCCTTGGTAAGGTCTGTAGTAAGAGGTGAATATACGTCCATCTCATCCCATATTGCTTTAAATGTACCAAGATATTCACTAATAGATGACGTTCCTTTTTTTAAGCAACCCTTCTTTTGTGCTAATTGATACATACGGGCAGTATTGTACTGTTCTCCATAAAGGTCTTTGGCCCCTTGCCAAACTTCTTCGGCGGTTTCTAAGAAGGTAAAACTCGCTGCGATCTTGGGCTCCATAGAATTTATGAGCCAAGACGCTACAGTGTCGTTGGTGGACCTCCATTCCTTGTATTTTGGATCATTAATGGCAGGCTTTTTTATACTACCGTCAATATAATCCAACTTAGATTTTCCACTAAGAAATCGTGTAAGTGCCTTAGACCATGGCAAATAGTTGAAACCATCAAGCAATGTGTGAGTAATTTTGAGATTGGGGTTACCTTGTTCATGAACGACAATCTTATGCATCGACCCATCGCTGGTTTGAATGATGGTGGCTTCATCGTTGTCATTCCTGGTTTCCCTTTCTTACTCCATAATGACTCATAGTTTGAAGCTTGATGGTGTCTGCCTCATATGATCTTCTTACGCTCTGATACCATGATAAACTGAGACAATGATTAGAAAAGAAGGAGGTGGAGAGAAAGAATGGCACACGGTTTACGTGGTTCAGCTTTGCAGCCTACATCCACGAGCAAGAGAGACCAATATTGTGATATTATTCACCACAGCCAATACACTTGATTGTCATCAAAAGAATATTAAAAGAAGGAAAATTTGAGAAATTTCCATAAACAATGTATACTTTAATTGATGACCGTTGCCCAGCTTTATTTCCTTTCCAATAGTTGCCATATTGATCTCTTTTTGTCGTTGCAATTCTGTCAGGGCATATTGCTAGCAATGAAAGAAATAAAAAAATCTCTTCACCGAACACCCTACAGAGGCTCGCCGCACAGAGACGGCCGGCGGCCTTCACTGATCGGCGAGCATCACCGTCGACCCTCGCTGTCCAATGTGGGTCACTGTCGACCCATCACCGTTGACTTCGTTTTCAGTTTTATGGACAGCCCAACTAGTTGGATTGAGTGGTGGAGAGTGCAACTGGTTGAATTGAGTCCGAATAAAAAAATGTTGAACTTATTAAGAGTTCTGTTATACAGGCTACCTACCGGTTCATAGTCCTTCCCTCCTCCCCCCATCTCCTCCCTCTCTCTCTCTCTCTCTCTATTTCTTTACCAACCTATGATCCCCCCTTTGGACACTCGTTGACACAGAGAGAGAGGAAGAGAGATGGCAATCTTCTTCTACATCTGTTGTGGTGCAGCTTCCCTTCTCTTGTTGTTTCCGTGTCTCTGTGTTTTGAGAATCTTCATAGGGAAATCTCTAGGCAGCAAGGCATACCCACCTGTGAAAGGAACTATGTTCCATTTGCTTAGATGCTTGGACAGTCTCTATGATTACCAAACAGAAGTTGCTGCCCATAACAAGACAGTCAGGTACCTTGTCTTCTCCCAGAGCGAAGTCTACACTGCAGACCCGCAGAACATCGAGTATATCCTGAAGACCAACTTTGCTAACTATGACAAGGTAACCAACAAGGGCCACCTTCTATCGTCTGCTCTGTTCTTGGTGGTTGTTACTTGCTGGCTTTTTGAGGCAAAGTTATTGAATCGAGAAGGCGACTCAATGAGCAACCAGTGGTGGACCATGAAATGCTTTAATTCATTGCTATTGCAGGGAGAGTATCATCAGGAGATAACGAACGATCTTCTTGGAGATGGTATTTTTGCAGTGGATGGTCAGAAATGGCGTCACCAAAGAAAAGTAGCAAGCTACGAGTTCTCCACCAAGATGCTGAGAGATTTCAGCAGCGTCGTTTTTAGGAGGAATGCAGCTGTTCTTGCACAGAAGATTTCAGATAACGCAGAGGCCGATCTGCCCATGGATATGCAAGTGAGCGTATTCACCTTGTTCACAAGATTTCCCGTCTCGCGCATGGATTAAGTAGATGTACTTCTTAAGTTGCTGCATTTTCCATCCAATTTTCTAATATCAGACACAGACATTTCGACACCACCATGATTTTTTTAAAACAGGGACGCGAACATTTCAAAGCATAGTTAAACAGTATTGCCGAAACATCTGAATTGGTGACGAGCGCTGGTTGCTAGAACAAGGATGATCATAAGGCTCCAACAACTGTGCCGCCCTTTTGGGGCAAGTGACCAGTATAGTTGCAGAGGTGAAAGTTTATTGAGTTCAAGGAGCTTTTATGTAGTTCTTCTACCCGCTCGGAGCTCTACCATCCCAGAAAGCCCATGGTTGAGCGACAGGTTAAAGTAACTAGTTCCACCTGGTTTCCTACCACTGTAGTAGTTAATCTGCTTTCAAGAAAAACAAAAAAGCTACCACTAAAGTTGTTTCTCGCTTCTCTAGAAAAATGAAAACGTCCAGTAACCAGATTGGTGCTCTGCATCTTCTGGTTCCATGGCAAGACGACCACGCTTCTCAGTCTTGAATTTTCGTTGTTCTTTTTCTTTTGGGGGTTTCTGTGCCAAATTCAATGTGTTAGTTGATCAAATTAATGTAGAACCGGAAAGGTTATCAAGTTGTTCCATAGCTAGGTCTACCGATGCATGTGGTCATAATTCGAGAGCGTTCTTATCCTTTTGTTACTGTTTCTGTTAACTGTGCAGAACAAGTATTACATGTGGTGTGTGATTGCTTTCATGTAAGTATCTCTGTGTCCAATACAGGAATTATTCACTAAATATTCCATGGACTCCATATTCGAAGTTGGATTTGGGCTCAAATTGAATATTTTGGATGGATCTAATGAGGAAGCGATTACATTCGCCAAGGCTTTTGATGAATCAAACGCTTTGACATATCACCGTTACGTTAACTTATTCTGGAAGGTCAAGAGATTTCTTAATGTTGGTACAGAAGCAACACTCAGAAAAAATATTGCAGTGATTGATGAGTTCATCTACAAAATCATCAGTTCTAGACGGAAGCAGTACTCGTGCCATCAAAGTTCACATGTAAGCATAAACCTTTTGGACCCTTTCATTTGGAAATAAATTACCTAAGTCTTTTAAATGCAGAGACAAGATTTGCTGGGTTTTGAAAATAATAATAGGTGAAGGAAGATATTCTGTCAAGGTTCCTTTTGGAAAGTGAGAAGACTCCGGAGACCATAAACGATCGTTACTTGAGGGATATCATTTTGAACTTCATGATTGCCGGGAAAGATACCACTGGTGGCACGCTTTCATGGTTCATATATTTGCTCTGCAAGCATCACCTTATACAAGAGAAGATTGCACAGGAGGTCAAGGAGATAGTTGGTTCTTGTGAAAAAGGACAGTTTACTCAGTTTGTGGAAAGACTTACAGAAGGGGCATTAGAAAAGCTGCAGTATCTTCATGCTGCTTTGAGCGAAACCTTGAGATTATACCCTGCAGTCCCCGTTGTAAGCATTATAATTCCTCTCCTTTGACACTCTTATCTGACTGAAGACATTTTGGTTAGATACATCTTCGATGTATAGCGTATAACATAACTGTTCTGTGAAGAAGGACAGTTTACTCAGTTTGTGGAAAGACTTACAGAAGGGGCATTAGAAAACCTGCAGTATCTTCATGCTGCTTTGAGTGAAACCTTGAGACTGTACCCTGCAGTCCCCCTTGTAAGCATTATAATTCCTCGGCTTTGACACTCTTGTCTGACTGAAGACATTTTGGTTTAATACAACTTCGATAAATAGCATATAACATAACTGTTCTGTTATACAAGAAGAAGCATAGAAGCTTTGCACATGTTTGCACACACTTGCACATACACGCAGATTCGATGATGGCATTTTGTTCAGAATGTAATTTAGTCTTTTTTATTCCCCCTTTTTAGATTTCAGGAGTAACCCGGTACGTCAAGTCATTAACTTGATCACCAGTGGGGAGGCACATTGAAACATGGCATCACTCAAATAAAACGCCTACCTTTCAATTTGCAGCTTTTTTCACTTGTGATGACAGTTAATGCAAGAAAGAGTCTCTAGTAATTTTAAATTGAGAGACCATGGTGAAACTGTCAATGTCTATGAAAGGCTAGGAGATACAAAGGACTAGAATTTCATGTGTGAAGCTCGTGGTATGAAATCTCCAAGATAGTTATAGCCTTTTTCTTTTTCTGTAATAGGGAAAGTCACAGTCATGGTGGCTTTTTGCTTTAAACGTGAATTTGGTTTCTTCCAGCCACTCAAACCAGATAAATATGCATCTTAATTGGGTTTTCCCAGGATAGACAGAGTGCATGCAAGGATGACATCCTCCCTGATGCATTCAAAGTGAAGAAAGGTGATGGAGTCAACTATGTAACTTATGCGATGGGCAGGATGAAGTATATCTGGGGCGACGATGCCGAGGATTTCCGTCCAGACAGATGGCTCCACGACGGAGTTTTCAGACCAGAATCCCCTTTCAAATTTCCAGCATTTCATGTAAGTAGATTTCTTTATACAATCAAATATTTCACGTACGTTAGCTCTCGAATGTTTTGCTGAATCATTTATACACATAATAACTAACAATATAATATGGCAAGATCCTGGTCAGAGGAAAGAAAATATCTCAATTTTTTTTTTATTCACTGCCACAGGCTGGTCCACGAGCGTGCTTGGGTAAAGATTTCGCATATCGGCAGATGAAGATAGTAGCTGCACTGCTTACTGCCTTCTTTAGATTCAAATTAAAGGACCCATCTAAAGAGGTGACTTACAAAACCATGTTCACTCTGCACATTGATCAGGGCCTTCATGTTCGTGCAGTTTACCGCCATAGGTGAGAGGCGATCGTCTTATTCACGAGACAACATCATATGAAATATGAATGTATGGTTGTAATGAAACTTTGTTCTTTCCATGTTTAAAACAAACTGCCTAATATAAGTAATTAAACGAGAAGAGGGCACCATATCTTTTTCATTTTACTAAGATGATTTGAATGTGAGATTGTCAGTTATGATCGGTTCCTGGAACTTCAGAAATCTTACAGTTTTTTTAAACCTTTCCACATTGAGCTATGGCTTGTGGTTTTATTTTCTTCATCATCCAGGTTTGAGGGCCTCATTCCTTTCTGCATGTAGAACTTTATAAATTTTAGGGTAATCCCCTCCATTGGAGTTTTCCTAATCAGACTTGGCCGTGAATTAATCTTTTTTCTGTTGTGATAAGAGGTTTCTTGATCTTACCAAGGTGATTGAGGACAACTTGAATTTCAAAATATGACAATTTTGTTCAAGTCTTAGCTCATTAGGATCTTTTGGATTTTACCAAGGTGAGTCTTAGGCATCTTGAGTTTCCAATTGTAGTGGTTGGTGAGTTGATATATGTTTCCAAAAGAACCACACATTATCCAAAAGAGAATGCTCATCAAAGTTTTGTTAAGAAGCATTTCTGTAACTTCTAAAAGAAGTGATTAATTCAAAATAAGGCCCAAGGGGGAAAGTTTATCACCGGAACAGTCAAAATGACCAAAATACCAAAACTGTGGAGGGACTTTAGTAATTCAATGAACCATAATCCAGTGGGGAATGAGGGTATTCATTAGGAAAATTTTCTACCACCCCCCTTCCCTTTTAATTCAGCACCAAGGAATCCTGAAAAATGAAATCTCACATTTTTATGTCTTCAATAATTTTCCTTATGTAGCAATAAGGAATCTCATGCCTGAGTGGAGGCAATCTATTTATTGGTGGCATTTATGGAGATGACAGTGGGGCGCAACTAGAAATTTTTCATGAGGGAGGTGAATTAAAGTTTCTAAATTTTGATAGGTGCCGAAATATTATTTTTCAAAATTTTTATATAAGACAAATGAAATTTTAAAAAAATTTACATATAAATTTTTTATTTTTTATTTTAAAGTTGGGGCCAAGGCCCCTACAGCCACTGCTTCCACCACCTTAACCACCTCCTTCCCTCTTCCTTCATCTCTTCTTCTTCCTCCTTCTTTGTAATGATAGGTGGTCTGTCAAAATACCTATGATGAGGGGCAGAGATACATAGGGTCTCCCCTTAATGAGGCACTGACGGAACTGAAACAATAAAAGGTTGAGAACGAAAAGAGTAACACAAGGAGAGGAGAAAGCCTCATGCGTGATAACAAGCAGGAAGAATCCTTAAAATAAATAATATGGTTTACAATATCAGACGTTACAATAAAATGGTTTACAATATCAGACGTTACAATGGTTGAAAATAATTAAAAAATATGGTAACAAGATAATGAAGGCAATATGCAAAGGAGTACAACGTAATTTAAAAATTTAAAGGCGATCTCATAATTGAATGGAAGTCCTTTGAGTACAATTTAGCATCAAGAGTCTCAACTAAAAGTTTAATTTTTTGCAAGTAAGAAACCATATCTGAGTTACCTTTCTTAATGAATATTAGATCTTTTTTCAACAACTTTACTTGAAGTGGGGACTGAGACCCATAGGATTTTTCCAAAGCAAACCAGACTTCTCGTGTTGAGCAAGTCCTGATTATTTGACCAAGAACAGCTTGAGAGATAGTGGCTTTAATCCAACTTAAAACCAATTGATTCAATTTTTTCCATACAGCTAACTGAGGGTTGATCACCAACCACGAGGTCTTGAGTTTGATGATGGGAATACCAATCAAACATAATTAACTTCAGACAATTACTAAATACAATAGTCGAACAGATCTGGGTCACTGTCGACCCATGTTGCCAAAGTGGGTCACCGGATTAACCACCAGACCCATTATCGCGTATCTAATCAAATTTCTTATATTTAAATTATAATTGGAATTTGAAAATTTTTATTTAAAAAACGCAATGATTAACATGATTAATGAATATGGAAAGTTTTCACCATAAAATACAGCAGAATAACTTGATATAGATTTCGGATATTATTAATATATATAATTCATGACATTATGTCCTCTCTATCTACTTCTTCTTTGGTGTCTACACAGTCTTTTTGCATGTGACTTTCTCTTTAGCTCAAGAGAAATTCAAAAATTCAAAAGATGACGTTTCTTTTGGAAACTAAAGATTTGGCTGTGTTATTTTAGGTGGCATATTTGAAAGGTGCTTTTTTAAGACAAGTGTATGATTTTTAAGTTTTTCTTTTTAATTTTCGGCAGGTGTACATTCTAAACCTTTGCTCCCATCTTTAATTAAATTTTTAATTTTTTTTCTCATTTGTCGTATGCAATTCATTGCTGTTGACTTCGTTTTGTTTTATGGACAGCTCAACTGGTTGGATTAAGTGTGGTGTCGTTGCTGTTGACTTCGTTTTCAGCTTTATGGACAGCTCAACTGGTTGGATTGAGTGGTGGATAGTGCAACTGGTTGAATTCAGTAGAATAAAAAATGTTGTACTAAGAGTTCTGAGATAAAGGCTACCTAACGGTCGTTGGCTTACTCACACCTCATTCACTCTCCCACCTACAGACCTTCTCCACCCTTCAGTATGCTGACGACTTTCTCTTGTTCGGCAATGCTTCCCGCCAACAGATTGTGAGAACGTGGCTCATCCTTCGGGTTTTTGAGCTCATCTCGGGTCTTTCTATCAATTCCGCCAAATGTGATCTTTTTCTTATTCACGCGGATCTGGCCACGATACTTCTTGCGGAAGCGTGCTTTGGGTGTAAGGCTTCTAGCATGCCCATGGAGTACTTGGGGCTTCAGATTACGTTGTCGCCTCCTGCACCCTCCTTTTGGAATGGAATGGAGCAGAAGCTTAATGATCGCCTTCAGTGTTGGCAGGGAAAGCTACTTTTCCTCCCAGGTCGTATTACTCTAGCTAAGCACTGCCTTGCGTCTGTCTCCCTCCATGCTCTGGCCGTCTTTCGGCCTCCTGTAGCCGTTTTGAGTAGGTTCAATAAGCTTATTCGTAAGTTTATTTGGAATGGTGATCGACCTTCAGATCGCTTAGCGCATTGGGATGTGGTTGTCTTTTCGCATCTTCTAGGGGGTGCTGGGGTTACCAACCTTAGTTGGGCTTGTGAGTCTTCTCTGTGTTCTTGGTGGTGGCTGTTAGCAACTGAGCATTCTCCCATCACCCAATTCATTACTTCCAAATTTGACATACCTTCTCCTAGCGTCTGGAATAGTTCTATCTCTCACGCCTCCCCCTCTCACTTTTGGTGCGACATGCTTTCTGTCCTTCCTCTTTTCCTCCCCCTTGCTGACCTCTCATCGTCTGCGTCCCCATCCTGGCCTCTTTCATTTTCTCGTGAGTTCACTTTTTCTTCTTGCTACTTCGCCTCCCTTGGTCCTTTTATCTCGTCGCTCCCACCCTGTTTCCTTTGGTCTCCTGGCCCCTCTCCTCGTGCCACTGATTTTGTCTGACTTCTCCTTACTGGCCATATAAACACTTTTGACCACCTACTGCGCCTTGGCTTCAGTTTGGCTAACCAGTGTCCCCTATGTCCTTTCGCGACTGAGTCTCGGGTCCACCTTTTTACTTCTTGCCATTTCTTCTATAGTGTCATTGCTTCTACCTGGCCTTCCCTTGATAGTAGTCTTCCAAACCCACCATCCATTCATCTTTTTTTCCTCTTTTGTCCTTCCCCCCACCTGTCTGCTTCCTGGGGTCATGTCTGGAGGCCGTGGCTCATTTCAGCTTGGTGGCACATTTGGGAGGAGTGCAACAACAGGGTCTTCAGGGGCACCTTCTCTTCGCCAGATTCTGTGGCTCGTCTTGTGCAAGGGGATGTCCAGTTTACCATTCGATTGAAGCGCCGATGCTCGTCTGCGGCTGGGTGATAGTGCCGCTCCGTCTTTCCTCTCCTCTCTCACCCTGACTTTCTTTTTCTGAGCATTATATTGTATATTTCTTCTTTCTGCTTCTGTTTTTGCGGTTTGTTTTTTGTAGATTGTTTTTTGTACATGGGGGACATCTTGTCCCCAGATTTTGTTACATATTCCCATTTTATCGGCTCTCTCTCTCTACTAACCTCTGATTCCCCCTTTGGACACTCGTTGACACAGAGTTCTTCTACATCTGGTGCAGTGCAGCTTCCCTTCTCCTATTGTTTCCGTGTCTCTGTGTTTTGAGGATCTTCATAGGGAAATCTCTAGGCAGCAAAAAGTACCCACCTGTGAAAGGAACTATGTTCCATTTGCTTAGATGCTTGGATAGTCTCTCTGATTACCAAACAGAAGTTGCTGCCCATAACAAGACAGTCAGGTACCTTGTCTTCTCCCAAAGCAAAGTCTACACTGCTGACCCGCAGAACATTGAGTATATCCTGAAGACCAACTTTGCTAACTATGACAAGGTAACCAACAAGGAACTATGTTTCATTTGCTTAGATGCTTGGATAGGCTCCATGATTACCAGAAAGAAGTTGCTGGCCATAACAAGACAGTCTTGTACCTTTTCTTCTCCCAGAGCCAAGTTCACACTGCAGACCCATAGAACATCGAGTATATCCTGAAGACCAACTTTGCTAACTGTAACAAGGTAGCCAACATGGGCCACTTTCTATTGTCTTCTCTGTTCTTGGTGGTTCTTACCTGCTGGCTTTTTAAGGCAAAGTTATCGAGTCGTGAAGGCGAATCAATCAGCAACCAGTGGTGGACCATGAAATGCTTTAATTCATTGTTGTTGCAGGGAGCGCATCATCAGGAGATAACGAAGGATCTTCTTGGAGATGGTATTTTTGCAGTGGATGGTCAGAAATGGCGTCACCAAAGAAAAGTAGCAAGCTATGAGTTCTCCACCAAAATGCTGAGAGATTTCAGCAGCGTCATTTTCAGGAGGAATGCAGCTGTTCTTGCACTGAAGATTTCAGATAACGCAGAGGCCGATCTGCCCATGGATACGCATGTGAGCTTATTGACCTTGTTCACAAGATTTCCCCTCTTCCGCATGGATTAAGTTGATGTACTTCTTAAGTTGCTGCATTTTCCATCCAATTTTCTAATATCAGACACATACATTTCGACACCACCATGATTTTTCTTAAACAGGGACGCGAACATTTCAAAACACAGTTAAACAGTAATTGCCGAAACATGTGAATTTGTGACGAGCGCTGGTTGCTAGAACAAGGCTGATCATAAGGTTCCAACAACTGTGCGGCCCTTTTGGGGCAAGTGACCGGTATAGTTGCAGAGGTGAAAGATTAATGAGTTCAAGGAGCTTTTATCTGGTTCCTACCATCTCAGAAAGCCGATGGTGGAGCGACAGGTTAAAGTAACTAATTCAACCTCCTTTCCCACCACTGAAGTAATTTCTTTGTTCTAAAAAAAAAAAATACAACAGCTCCCAGTAAAGTTGTTTCTCTGTTCTACAGAAAAATGAAAATGTCCAGTAACCAGATTGGTGCGCTGCATCTTCTGGTTCCATGGCGAAACGATCATGCTTCTCAGTCTTGAATTATCATTTTCCTTTTTCTTTTGGCGGTTTCTGTGCCAAATTCAATGTCTGAGTTGATCAAATTGATGTAGAACGTGAAAGCTTTTCAAGTTGTTCAAAAGCTAGATCTACCGATGCTTGTTGTCATAACTCGCGAGCGTTATCATCTTTTCTTTACTGTTTCTGTTAACTGTGTAGAACAAGTATTACCTGTGGAGTGTGATTGCTTTCATGTATGTATCTTTGTGTCCAATGCAGGTTGGCAACAAGTTTTCGGTAGTCATTTTCTGTTGTTTTCAGTTTTTGTGAAGAGAAGACAAAGACAGATTTGGGCCAAAAGGTCACTGCATAGCAGCGTTGTTTGTAAGGGGATTTGTTTGTTTCAGTTTATTTGATCTCACTGCACTTGATGTTTCCTATAATAGAGAATACTGCTGAATTTCTCCCCATGGATGTAGAAAGGCAAACAGCCTATCTGAACCAGGTAAATTAGTGTGCTTTCTGTGTGACTGATTTCTCTGTTTTTCTATCTGCCGGCTCATTTCTATGTTCATTGTCTTGATATCATTTACAAATATCTATTTGCGGAGTGACTATTTACACTTATGCTATCTTTTGTTCACAATCTAGACTTAGTTTCACAACATGTGGTATCAGAGTCTGGTTGCAATATTTGTGTTTGTGATAGTTGATTTTAATGACTGTGGCGTCAAATATGATAATGACTATGTTTGAGGTGGAGAAGTTTGATGGCAAGATTGATTTTGGTCTGTAGAAAAAGCGTGTAAAAGCCATTTTAGTTCAGAACAACCTGCATAAAACCTTACTTGGAAAAGAGAAATCGGGGATTAAAGATGTTGATTGGGATGAGTTAGATTTAAAGGCGATGAGTACAATTTGGCTTTCTTTAGTTGATGAGGTAATGTATAATGTTGCAGATATAGATACTACGACTGATTTGTGGGTTAAATTAGAAAAATTGTACATGTCGAAGTCTCTCACAAATAAGTTGTATTTGAAAAAGCAGCTCTATAGTTTACGTATAACTAATGGAACAAATCTGCTTGAGGATCTGAATGCCTTCAATAGGTTAATTACTCAACTTAGTAGTGTTGGTGTTAAGGTAGATGAAGAAGATCATATCCTTCTTCTTCCATCTATGCCTAAAGTGTAGGACCATCTTGTGGCTACTATTCTTTATGGCAAAGACACTTTAAAACTTGAAGTTAGAACTTTTTTGCTCTCAAATGAAGCTAGACATAAGCCAAATGATGAAGAAAATTTGATGGTGAAAGAACATGGTCATGAGAGAGGTCGTCAAAAGCATAAATTCAGCAAGAAATTCATATCTTGATCCAAGTCAAAAGGTAGAGACAACAGATGTAGGTACTGCAAAGAAGGGGGTCATTGGAAAGTTGATTGCCCAAAGCTTAAAGGAAAATATAAACAGAAAAAGAAAGTAGTTGAAGAAGCAAGTCTGATACGATGGAGATGTGCTGACCTTTTTTTCATGTAATAATCTCTAATTGGATGTTCATACCATATGTGTCCTCATAAGTCATGGTTTGATTCTTATACATCATGTGATAATGGAAAAGTGTTGATGAGAAATAATACCAAATGTAAATCAGTTGGAATCGAAACCATAAAAATAAAAATGTTTGATGGTGTCATTAAAACTTTTACAAAAGTTAGACACGTTCAAGATTTAAGAAAAAGTCTTATTTCTCTTGGTACACTTGATGTTAATGGCTTTACTTTTAGTGGTGCTAATGACATATTGAAAGCTGCTCAAGGGCATTAAATCATGTAAACTTGAATTTTGCTTAGTAAACAATGCATAGTTAAATTCTCATCCTCTACAAAGGTGTATGGGGTCTGCACCAAATTACATCTAAATTACTAACCAAATATATCCATCAGATGTATGGGGTCTGCACCAAATCACATCTAAAGGATGAGTTAGATTTTTTATTACGTTCATTGATTACTACTCTGGATATATTTCCTCAAGTATAAGTTTGAAGTATTTGAGACATTTAAAAAATGGAAAGCGAAGGTGGAAAATCAAATAGGTAAAAAGTTAAAGGTGCTAAGAAGTGACAATGGTGGTGAGTATACGTCATTTCAGTTTGATGCAAAGCTGAAGGGATCACTCAACATTTTACTATTTCAGGTACACCAAAGCAGAATGGTGTGACAGAAACAATGAATAGAACTTTAATTGAGAGGGCTTGTTGCATGAGGATGATTGCAAGTTTATCAAAACAGCTTTGGGCAGAAGCTGTTAATACAACATGTTTTTTAGTAAATAGATCTCCTTCTGCAGCATTAAATCTAAAAGTCCTAAAGGAGTATGGTATGGTAAGCCAATTAATTACTCTGACATACATATTTTTTGTTGTCCTATTTATGTGTTATTGCAGGAAGGAGAAAGAAGCAAACTTGATGCTAAGCCAAAGAAGTGTATCTTTTTTTGATACAAAACATGTGTAAAAAGATATAAAGTATGGAACCCCGACACACAAAAAATGGAAGTCAGCAGAAACGTAGTCTTTGGTGAAGCTTTATTGTTAAATAAAATTCAAGATTGTGATAAAGACATTGAAAATGCAAGCAATTCAATTCAGCTAGAGTGGAATAATGACAAGATCAACCAAACTTAAAAGAACCATCACAAGAAAGTGAGGTAGTGGAAATACCACTTGAAGAACCTTATTCTATTGCAAAGGGTAGAGAAAGAAGGAAAATTAAATTACCTTTAAAATTTCAAGTTACAGTATCATATGCATTTCCAATTATGTCTACTGAATCGTTGACTTTTCAGGAAGCAATAGAAAGCAATGATTGTGAAAGATGGATGACTGCTATGGAAGATTAAATGAAATCCCTTCCAAAGAATCAGACATCGGAATTGGTAAGTCTTCCAGAAAGAAAGAAAGTTATTGGCTGCAAGTGGGTGTTTAGAATAAAAGAATCTTCAGTACAGATGAACCACCAAAGTACAAGGTCAGCCTCGTGGCCAAGGGCTATGCTAAAAAAAAGAAGTGGATTTTTCAGAAATTTTTTCTCAACATTGCTCAATTAGAGTTTTGTTAGCCATGGTAGCTATTGACGATTTGGAAATTGAATAACTACTTGTTAAAACTGCATTTTTACATGGTAGCCTAGAAGAAGAAATATATATGCAGCAACAAGAATGATTTATTCAAGCGAGAAACAAAAAGTTAGTGTGCAGATTGAAAAGATCGCTCTACTGCTTGAAGCAAGTACCACGACAGTGGTACAAAAAATTTGGCACATTTATATTGGCACAAGGCTACAATAGGAGCAGGTATGACAGTGTGTTTATTTTCGTTTTGTGAATGATGGTTCTATTATTATTTTCATGCTCTATGTGGATGACATGGTCATAACATGCAAACACATATTAGAAATTGCTAAGTTAAAATATGAACGTAAAAATAAATTTGAAATTAAAGATTTGGGAGCAGCAAAAAGGATTCTAGGTATGGAAATTCGTAGAGATCGAGAGAAGAAGTAACTGTGGTTGAAACAAAAGGAGTATGTTAATAAAGTTGGCTAAATTCAATATGAAGAATGCAAAAGTAGTATGTACGCCACTTGCACAACACTTTAATTTATCTTTGAGACATTGTCCCTAACCTGCAAAAAAGAGCAGCGTTATGAATAGAATACCATATGCTAATGCAGTTGAATGTCTTATGTATGCTATGATCTGCATTAGGCTCATGCTGTAAGTGTTGTCAGCAGATATATGGCAAATTCAGGTTAAAGACATTGAGAGACAGTAAAATGGATTTTGCGATATTTGAAGGGCTCATCAGATCTTGGTTTACTATTTCAGGTAGGTATAAATATTTCTGATGCTCTTATTGGCTATGTTGATTCAGACTACGGAGGTGACTTGGACAAAAAAAGATCTACAACAGGGTATATATTTACTCTAGGTGGAAGCCCAATCAGTTGGAAAGATACATTACAGGATATTGTTGTTTTATCAACAACTGAATCAGAGTATATTGTTGCAGCAGAAGCTGCTAAAGAAGCAGTTTGGTTAAGAGGACTTGTTAATGAACTGGGTATTATACAGGAAAGTGTCAAATTACATTGTGACAGTCAAAGTGCAATTTATTTGGCTAAAGATCCAATTTATCATTCAAGAACAAAACATATAGATGTTAGATACCATAAAATCAGGGAGTTTATAGCAAATGGTTAAATTTAACCCAAAAAAATGGAGTTGCAACATAATGTGGCAGGCATGTTGTCGAAACCTCTCACCACAACTAAATTTCACCATTGTCTGAGCTTGGCTCATATTTGTGCATGTCATGCTTGGAGTCCTAGGGAGAAGGGACATTCATATTGAGCAGGATTGATCTTATTTTTGTTTTTTAGATTATGACCAAGCCAAAAAGGTGGACTTTTGTTGTTGTTTTTTTTTTTTTTTGACTTGGTCATATACAAGTCAAACAATGGGCATTTGTGTCATTATTCAAAACTGTTCTCTTTACTTTATGTAAGGGTTCGATTTGGTTCCCTTTTCTTTTTCAGTTATCCCATTTTTTATTGTGGTCTGCGTTTTTGGTAGAGTGTTCTCAAGTCGTGGCCATAAACATAGAGCCTCCAGGCCATCTGCTGCAGTTTTCTCCTTATAATCAAATCGTGGAGTGAGGCAACAGTGTGATCTTCATCTTTTCAGAAGAACGGCAGGTTGGTAACAAGTTTTGGACAATCATTTTCTGTTGTTTTTAGTATTTTGTGAAGAGGGAAGACATGGACACATTCAGAGCAGAAGGTCACTACGTAGCAGCGTTGTTTGTAATGGGATTTGTTTGTTTGAGTTTATTTGATCTCACTGTACTTGATGTTTCCTCTAATAGAGAATCTTACTGAGTTTCTCCCCATGGATGTAGGAAGGCAAACAGCCTATCCAAACCACGTGAATTAGTGTGCTTTCTATGTTTTGATGATGGCGTTTTGCCATTCAGAGGGGAAGTTCAGTGCTTTTACCATTCCCCCTTTTCAGATTTTAGGAGTAACATGGTACTTCAAGTCATTAACGTGATCACCTGTGACAAAGGCACATTGAAACATGGCATCACTCAAATAGACTGACCCTACTTTTCAATTTGCAGTATTTTTCGCTTATGATGACAGTTAGTGCAAGAAAGAGTCCCTAGTAATTTTAGCAAGAGAGACCATGGTGAAACTGTCAATGTCTATGAAAGGCCACGAGACACAAACGACTAGAGTTCCATGTGTGAAATCTCCAAGAGAGTAATAGGCATTTGGCCATCTTCTAAAGAATAACCTTCAAAGATGGCCCTTCTTGTTTCTGAAATTCTAGGTGTGCCTTTTTCTTTTTCTGTAATAGGGAAAGTCACGATCATGCTGGCTTTTTGCTTTAAACTTGATCTTGATTTTTTCCAGCAACTCAAACCAGATAAGTATGCATCTTAATTTGGTTTTCCCAGGATAGACAGTGTGCATGCAAGGATGACGTCCTCCCTGATGGATTCAAACTGAAGAAAGGTGATTGAGTCAACCATGTAACTTTTGTGATGGGCAGAATGATGTATATCTGGGCCAACGGTGCCGAGGATTTCTGGCCAGAGAAATGGCTCCACTGTTGGAACTTTCTAGAGAGGAGATTATGCTGGATTCTTCTAGAGAGGAGATTACGTTAATCAACAACGATATTGTTGGAAGGAGGTTGCGACGATCTTGGACAGACATATCTCTTCCCAATTTTTTGTGCTCTATCCCTAACGTTTCTCCCCTTCCACCTTGAGCATGTAATTACAACTATAAATACCTCTCATGTATCACCAATTGATTCAAGTTCTGAATAAAAGAAGATCTCCTCTCTTCTCTCGTGGATGTAGGCTAATATGCCGAACCACGTAATTCTCTGTTTTCCATGGTATATTGTGATATACAATCACTAAATTTAACATGGTATCAGAGCCCATTTAGTGTTCTTCATTTCTGTTCTGAAGAACTCTGTTCACGGCGACAGATCATGGCAGCTTTAACAAATCTGGTGGAGCTAGATGTCAAGCAAGCTGCCAAACGGTTCCTTGAGGAGGAACAGATCAGTTGAGTGAGAGACGTCCACCAGAGCCATAGGCGTCTCATCCTTTGTGAACACCCCGACGGCGCTTCCTTCTGTCCTGCCTTCTACCACACTGAGTATCCCCTCAGAAGCCAAAAAGGAGTGCCACTATATTTCTTCGTTTGGTCAGACGAGGACCTTCGCTCCAGCCATCCTCGGTCCTGTTCTCGCCATCATCGAAGCTGCCATCAGGTTCCTTTCTCGTTGCTGTTCTCCCTTTTGTTGGTTGGTGATTTATAAGAGGAAGGAGGGAACGAAGAAGGAGAAAACTTTTTCTCTCCCTGCTTTGTGTTTGAAGGTATTTGACAGAGAAGGGGAAAGGAGCGTTTCTCGTCTTTCCCTCTCCCTCTTTAAATACAAGTTGCCCCTGGCATTGTGGTACCTGTGACTGGGCGATGCTGTTCTTAGGGCAGGCAGCGGTAGTTCATTTGAGCTATCAATACCGTGCGCCTTATTTTTTTTTGGTATACCCACCATGGCGACAACTCACCCTGTTGGTGATGCACCAAACAACTCCAAGAGCGGGAGCCATGACCAAGGTACGATCAAGATTACTACTGTCTTTTTGAATGAAACAAATTATCAAAGTTGGGCAAAGGCAGTTCGATTGTTCTTGAGCGGACGATCAAAAATTGGCTATATCAATGGAAAAATCATGGCTCCTCCTCCATGTGATCCCAAATTCGATGAATGACAATCAGAAAATGACATGATTATGTCATGGTTAATGAACTCCATGGAACCATCGATTGCAAATTTGTTTCTTTATCAAGAAACTGCCAAAGGCATGTGGGATACTCTAAAAGAGATGTACGGGCAGCAGAACAATCTAGCTCGAGTGTATCAAATACAACTCGAAATTGCAAATCTGCAGAAAGAAGGAAAACAAACTCATCTTTATTTAAATCAGTTATGTTGCCTTTATGACGAGTTGCTCCAATATCGACCGGCCACTTCTGATCCGGAGGTTTATAAGCAAAGATTCGAGGAAGACAAGGTGTTTAAAGTTCTTGCAGGACTCGGATCCGACTACGAAAGCCTTAGAAGTCAAATTCTCATGACCAAGCCACTACCAAACTTTAATGAAGTTTGTCAAGCTATCCAAAGGGAGGAGGCACACAGAAAAGTTATGAACGTCACAAGTAGTGAAGGTAATCATGAACGAATGGTGTGTCATACCAGTGAAGGTAGTCAGGAAGGAATGGCGTACTTCACTCGACCTGACAAACCCACGCCTAAGGCAGAGCATAGAAACCATATGAATGCAAGTACTCGAAATCGCAGCAAGTTGAGATGTTCTTTTTGCAAGAAAACTGGTCATGTTCGTGATAAGTGTTGGGAACTTGTCGGCAAACCCATCAAGGAGAAGACGACCTCTTCCAATCCGGAAGATCTTGCACACTTTGTTACCAAGGATGATTTAGAAAAAATTTTCCAGCAATTCTCAAAAACCAATCTCGTCTCAAATCAACCAGTTGGATCATCTACTGAAGGTAATAATCATGTTTTGTTTACTCAGACAAAGTCTCCTTTATGGGTTATTGATTCTGGGGCAACTGACCATTTGACCAATGATTCCCTTAAGTTGGTTGATCTTGATAGAGAAAATAAAAAACTAGTGTTTACTGCTGATGGTACCACTATAGTTGTCACCGGGATTGGAAAAACCACATTTTTTAAAAATCATAAGATGTCTAGTGTTCTCTATGTGCCAAAAATCTCTACCAATTTAATGTCTATTAGCAAAATCACTAAAGCTTACAACTGTGTGGCTATTTTCTCTCCAAAGGATGTGATTTTTCAGGACATGCAAACGAGGAAAGTGATTGGTAGGGGTCAAGAGCAAGGTGGTCTATATGTGATGGAAAACTATGGAGTAAGTTTTTTTACTCATACAAGCACAAAGAATAAAGAGTACCTCACCTGGCACGCTAGACTTGGTCATATTGCTAATCAAAGCTTGAAGACGTTGGTTCCTCATCTCACCCTAGAAGAACATTCTTGTGAGGCATGCGAGTTCTCTAAGTCTACCAGGCTGCCGTTTCATCCTTCCACTGAAAGGTCCACAAAAATATTCGAGTTAGTTCACTCAGATGTATGGGGACCTGCTCCTATGGAATCATATAATGGTTACAGGTACTATGTGTCATATAATGGAATCAATACACGTGTGCCGGCACTCCACAACAAAACGGAGTTGCAGAAAGAAAAAATCGTCAGCTACTAAATATTGCTAGATCTATCATGATACATATGCATGTTCCTCAAAATTTTTGGTCTGATGCTATTGGTACGGCTTGTTATCTTGTCAACCGAATACCAAACTCAAGTGTTGAAAACAAAATTCCTTTGGAACTCCTACTTCAAAGGCCTGTTTCTATACGACATCTTAAAGTGTTTGGGTGTAAATGCTTTGTTCATATCCAGGAAAAGTTTCGAAATAAACTTGAGAAACGGGCAATGAAGTGTATTTTTTTGGGGTATTCTAGCAAAAAGAAGGGATACAAATGCTATGAGCCAGTTTCAAAAAAATTGTTTGTAACCAGGGATGTCAAATTCTTTGAACATGAGTCATTCTATGAGGAACCAAATCAGGGGGAGACACATGTCCATGGAAATAGAATCATGTCATACAATGATAACGTTGTCCTTCCTCTAGTGGATGTTTTTAACACCTCGACCTCCAAATCTTCCATTGAAAACCAGCCTTCACCCAATGATCCATTTTTACCAAATGACAATAACAATCTTACCGTTGAACCCATCCAAACTAGTCAACAAAATAATCAACTTCTTCGACGTTCCACTCGCCATACTAGACTGACTTTACCGGCGATCGGACCGTTGGATCAAACTGATTCCGATGCCATTCGATCCGTGACATCCATACGATCCTATCCACCAAATTTTAGGATGATCGAACCACGGATAGTGAATCTGGATGCGATGGCCGGAATATGACGGAAATCGGCGGCATCGAATCCTGAGAATGGTGGAAACAGGCGACATGTGAACCGAATCTTCAAGACTCAACGAGTTGGCTTGTTGGTGACCAAATTTGGTGATTTTTGGAGACTTCTACGATTTTATACAAATTTTGGAGTGAAGCTCCCTCAATGAAGTTAAATTTTTTCTTTGCATCAAACAAACATGGATAAATTTACGATGTCAATTTCTTACTGTGCATCAAACATGACCTCAAATTCGAAGATGGTTAAATTTCATCCTGAAATTTTTTTCAGAAAATTTTTTCAGAAAAATTTACCACGTTAAATTCTTCCTTATGCATCAAACACACCCTAAAAGCTGAGAACGAAAAGAGTAACACAAGGAGAGGAGAAAGCCTCTTGCGTGATAACAAGCAGGAGTAATCCTTAAAATAAATAATATGGTTTACAATATCAGACGTTACAACCGTTGGAAATAATTACAAAATATGGTAACAAGATAATAAAGGCAATATGCAAGGGACTACAACATAATTTTAAAATTTTAAGATTTATTTCTTAGTTGTGCTCCACCCGGTGATCTCATAATTCAATGGAAGTCCATTGAGTACCATTTGTACTAAATCTTCATTTAACGTATGATAAGGTACCTTCTTAATAAACATCTGATCTTTTTTCAATAACATGACTCGCAGTGTGGACTGAGACCCATAGGATTTTTTCAAAGCAAACTAGATTTCTCCTGTTGAGCAACCCCTGATTATTTGACCAAGAATAGATTCATAGACACCGTGGCTTTAATCCAGCTTAAAACCAAATGATCTAATTTTCTTCGTATTGCCAACTCATGGTTAATCACCAAACATGAGGTCTCCAGTTTGATGATGGAAATACCAATCAAACAAAATTAACTTCAGACAATTACGGGATGAATCATAAATGAAATCTATAATTATAATAATTTGAAGGTGATATCGATGGGAGGCAGAAGAAGCGCAATGCCTACGGCAAGATTATATTACTGTATGCAACTAATTGACAAAAAAATACCCTTATCTCTAGGGCATATTACAACAATAAAAAAAAAAAAAAAAAAAATCTCTTTGTTTGATGAAAGCCTCACCAGACATTTAGTCCTAAAGAGGCTCGCCGACGGAGACGACCAGCAGCCCTGGCTGACCCTCGCTGTCCAATGTGGGTCACTGTCGACCGATGCCAAAGTGGGTCACTGGAGTCAACCACCAGACCCATTATCCCGTATCTTAGAAATTTTCTTATATTTAAATTATAAATGGAATTTGAATTTTTTTTTTTGGAAAACCACTGATTAAATCATGATTAACGAATATGGAAACATTGCACTTTAAAGTCCACCAAAGTAACTTGCCACTATAGATTTCGGATATTATTATATATATATATATATATATATATATATATATATATATATATATATATATATATATATATATATATATATATATATATATATATATATAAAATTCATGGTTCTTAAAGCCGTTGTCTGCTATTATGTCCTCTCTATCTTCTTCTTGTTTGGTGTCTAAGCAGCCTTTTGCATGTGACTTTCTCTTTAGCACAAGAGGAATTCAAAAATTCACGTTTCTATTGGACACCAAAGGTTTGGCTGTGTTATTTTAGGGGGCATATCTGAAAAGTGTTTTTTTTTTACAGGTGTAAGATTTTTAAGTTTTTCTTTTTCATTTTTCGGCTGGTGTCGCATACATTTTCAATGCTTTTCTTATATTAATTTTTTTTTCTCATTTGTCATATGCAATTCATTGCTATTGACTTCGTTTTCAGTTTTATGGACAACTCCACTGTTGGATTCAGTGGTGGATGGTGCAATTGGTTGAATTGAGGCGAATAGTTCTGTTATGGAGGCTACCAACCGGTTCTTAGTCCTTTCCTCCTCCCCCCTTCTCCAGTTCTCCTCCCTCTCTCTCTTTCTTTCTATTCTTTTACTAACCTCTGATTCCCCCTTTGGACACTCGCTAACAATGAGTGAGAGAGGAAGAGAGATGGCAATCTTCTTCTACATCTGTTGCAGTGCAGCTTCCCTTCTCCTGTTGTTTCCGTGTCTCTGTGGTTTGAGAATCTTTATAGGGAAATCTCTAGGCAGCAAGGCGTACCCACCTGTGAAAGGAACTATGTTCCATTTGCTTAGATGCTTGGATAGTCTCTATGATTACCAAACAGATGTTGCTGCCCACAACAAGACAGTCAAGTACCTTTTCTTCTCCCATAGCGAAGTCCATACTGCAGACCCGCAGAACATCGAGTATATCCTGAAGACCAACTTTGCTAACTATGACAAGGTAACCAACAAGGGCCACCTTCTATCGTTTGCTCTGTTCTTGGTGTCTGTTACAAGCTGGCTTTTTGAGGCAAAGTTATTGAGTCGAGATGACGACTCAATGAGCAACCAGTGGTAGACCATGAAATGCTTTAATTCATTGCTTTTGCAGGGAGCGCATCATCAGGAGATAACGAAGGATCTTCTTGGAGATGGTATTTTTGCAGTGGATGGTCAGAAATGGCGTCACCAAAGAAAAGTAGCAAGCTACGAGTTCTCCACCAAGATGCTGAGAGATTTCAGCTGCGTCGTTTTTAGGAGGAACGCAGCTATTCTTGCACAGAAGATTTCAGATAACGCAGAGGCCGATCTGCCCATGGATATGCATGTGAGCGTATTCACCTTGTTCACAAGATGTCCTGTCTTCCGCATGGATTAAGTAGATCTACTTCTTAAGTAACTGAATTTTCCATCCAATTTTCTAATATCTGACTTATACGCTTCGACACCACCATGATTTTTCTTAAACGGCGACGCGAACATTTCAAAGCACAGTTAAACAGTACTTGCCGAAACATCTGAATTGCTGACGAGCGCTGGTTGGTAGAACAAGGCTGATCATATGGCTCCAACAAGTCTGCGGCCCTTTTGGGGCAGGAGACCAGTATAGTTGCAGAGATGAAAGCTTAATAAGTTCAAGGAGCTTTTATCTAGTTCTTCTACCCGCGAGGTACTTTACCCTCCCCAGAAACCCCATGGTGGAGCGAGAGGTTAAATTAAAGTAACTAGTTCCACCTGGTTTTCCACCACTGAAGTAGTTTCTCTGTTCTCAAAAAAAATACAAATGCTCCCACTAAAGTAAAGTTGTTTCTCTGTTCTCCAGAGAAATGAATTATGAAAACGTCCAGTAACCAGATTGGTGCGCTGCAATCTTCTGGCTCCATGGCAAGACGACCATGTTTCCCAGTCTTGAATTATCGTTTTTCCTTATTTTTTTTGGGGGGGTTTCTATCCAAATTCAGTGTGTTAGTTTATCAGATTAATGTAGAACCAGAAAGGTTATCAAGTTGTTCAAAAGCTCGGTCTACCAATGCATGTGGTCATAATTCGCGAGCGTTCTTATCCTTTTGTTACTGTTTCTCTTAACTCTGCAGAACAAGTATTACATTTGGTGTGTGATTGCTTTCATGTACGTATCTCTGTGTCTAATGCAGGAATTATTCACCAAATATTCCATGGACTCCATATTCGAAGTTGGATTTGGGCTCAAATTGAATATTTTGGATGGATCAAATGAGGAAGCGATTACATTCGCCAAGGCTTTTGATGAATCAAACGCTTTGACATATCACCGTTACGTTAACTTATTCTTGAAGGTCCAGAGATTTCTTAATGTTGGTACAGAGGCAACACTCAGATAAAATATTGCAGTGATTGATGAGTTCATCTACAAATCATCAGTCCTAGACGTAAGCAGTACTCGTGCCATCAAAGTTCACATGTAAGCATAAACCTTTTGGACCCTTTCATTTGGAAGTAAATTACGTAAGTATTTTAAATGCAGAGGCATGATTTGCTGGGTTTTGAAAATAATAATAGGTGAAGGAAGATATTCTGTCAAGGTTCCTTTTGGAAAGTGAGAAGACTCCGGAGACCATAAACGATCGTTATTTGAGGGATATCATTTTGAACTTCATGATTGCTGGGAAAGATACCACTGGTGGCACGCTTTCATGGTTCATATATTTGATCTGCAAGCATCCCCTTATACAAGAGAAGATTGCACAGGAGGTCAAGGAGATAGTTGGTTCTTGTGAAAAAGGACAGTTTACTCAGTTTGTGGAAAGACTTACAGAAGGGGCATTAGAAAACCTGCAGTATCTTCTGCTGCTTTGAGTGAAACCTTGAGATTGTACCCTGCAGTCCCCATTGTAAGCATTATAATTCCGCTGCTTTGACACTCTTTATCTGGCTGAAGACGTTTTGGTTAAATGCATCTTAGTTAAAAAAATAACATAATTGTTGTCCTGTTATATAAAAAGTAACATAGAAGCTTTGCTCATTTTGGCACCCACCTGCACATACTACTTAGATTTGATGATGGTGTTTTGTCATTCAGAGTGTAGTTCAATGTTTTTCCCATTTCCCCTTTTCAGAGTGACCAAAGCACATTGAAACATGGCATCACTCAAATAAAATAACCCTACCTTTCAATTTGCAGCTTTTTTCACTTGTGATGACAGTTACTGCAAGAAAGAGTCTAGTAATTTTAGCAGAGACCACGGTGAAACTGTCATTGTTTATGAAATGCCACGAGATACACACGACTAGAGTTCCATGTGTAAAGCTCGTGGTATGAAATTTCTAACGTAGTTATAGGCATCTGGCAATCTTCTGAAGAATAACTTTCGAAGATGGCCCTTCTTGTTTCTGAAATTGTAGGAGTGCCTTTTTTTTTTCTCTAATAGGGAAAGTGACGGTCATGCTGGGCTTTTGATTTAAACTTGATCTTGATTTCTTCCAGCCACTCAAAGCAGATAAATATGCATCTTAATTGGGTTTCCCCAGGATAGACAGTGTGCATGCAAGGATGACGTCCTCCCTGATGGATTCAAAGTGAAGAAAGGTGATGGAGTCAGCCATGTAACTTATGCGATGGGCAGAATGAAGTATATCTGGGGTGACGATGCGGAGGATTTCTGGCCTGAGAGATGGCTCCACGACCGAGTTTTCAGACCAGAATCCCCTTTCAAATTTCCAGCATTTCATGTAAGTAGAGTTCTTTATACAATCATATACGGCACGTACGTTAGCTCTTGAATGTGTTGCTGCATCATTTAAACACATGATAACTAACATTATAGCAAGATCCAAGTCAGGTCAGAAGAAAGAAAATCTCAAAAAAAATTTCATTCAATGTCACAGGCTGGTCCACGAACGTGCTTGGGTAAAGATTTCGCGTATCAGCAGATGAAGATAGTAGCTGCGCTGCTTACTGCTTTCTTTAGATTCAAATTAAAGGACCCATCTAAAGAGGTGACTTACAAAACCATGTTCACTCTTCACATTGATCAGGGCCTTCATGTTCGTGCAGTTCACCGCCATCCGTGAGAGTCATTCGTCTTATTCATGAGAGAACGTCATATGAAATATAAATGTGTGGTTGTAGTGAAACTTTGTCCTTTCCATGTTTAAAACAGACTGCCTAATATAAGTACTTAAATTATTAGATTAGAAGAGGGTACAATATCTTTTTCGTTCTACTGAGATGATGTGAGATTGTCACTTCCGATCGGTTCCTGGAACTTCCGAAATCGTACAGTTTTTTGAAACCTTTCCACATCGAGCTATGGCATGTGGCTTTGTTTTCTTGATCATCCATGTTTCAGGACCTCATTCTTTTTTGTTTGTAGAATTTTATAAATTTTAGGGTGATCACCTCCATAGGAATTTTCTTGATCCCACGCGTCGGTGAATTCATCTTTTTGTTGTAGTGATAAAGAGGTTTCTTGATCTTACCAAGGTGATTCGGACAACTTGAGTTCCAAAATATGACACTTTTGTTTAAATCTTAGCTAATTAGGATCTTTTGGATTTTACCAAGGTAACTCTTGGGCATCTTGAGTTTCCAATTGTAAAGATCTGTGAGGATTGAGAGAGAGAGCAGAGGAACAAGAGAAGAAGGAAAGATTCAGAAAATGAATCACTTGTATATTTGCTATTGATTATACAAGGTATTTATAGAGTACAAGAAAGATGACATTACAACAAATAAGGCAAGAAATAAAATCGTGCAATCAGATCCTAAATTGATAGTGATTGATACAATTTAATTTCTTTCTGAAATCATTCCCCCTTCCTGATTCCATGATCTTTCCTTGACAGAAGCTCCTTCCTGTTTCAAGATCTTTTCTTAACAGCCTCCCGTAAACTGAATGGCGGCTCTATGACGTTGAGGTTGTTTCTAAAATCTGTGAACACTGTTCCTCCTAGAGCTTTCGTCATTCCATCCGCTAATTGTTCTTTAGTACGAATGAAATTCACTTGGATCTCTCCTTTATTGACATGATCTCTAACGAAATGAAAATCAATTTCAACAGGGTGCGAGTATGAAACACAGGGTTTGAGGCTAAATATAGAGCTCCTATATTATCACACCATAAAGTTGGTGCATCTGATAATGGAAACTGTAGCTTTTTCAGGAGAGATTTTAACCATAGTATTTCTGCAGCAGCACAGGCTAGGGACTTTGTTTGCATCCCAAAATTTTTATTGGTTTTGGAGTGCTCCAGAAAAATGAGGTTTTTGTTTTAAAAGAGGAAAGAAAGGGACTCACCCGTCGGTACGAGGATCAACCGTTCCTGTCGCCTTTACCGGGGGTAATCAACCCAAGGGCCATGTTTATCATTGATGCATTTCGTTTTAACTTAAACATCTTTCTGATTCTTTATGCGGTGTAGAAAATATTGAAAATTTGATGTTTCAAACTTTTGAAAAGACTCTTGAAGAGTTGCTTGAAAATGTGAAACATTTTGAGGAAAAAGTGGAATTAGTAAATATCATTTGAAAAGCTTGTGAAATATTGAAATCACTTTAGTGTTCTCTTAAGACTTTAAGTAGGTTTGAGATTTTGCTCTAATTCGGTTACCGCCTAGTTAGAGCTCCATCCCCTCTTGTTTAAGTTCTTTTGGAGAGATGTTTGTGATCATAAGTGAAACAAAGTGGGTGAGAATGCATGGATGCATTTATCCTATATGATTGGAATAATGTAAAACATTCCTACCACAACATTCATCTAAAGTCATTCTTACCATAACATACATCTAAGATTTTTGTTGTTATAATTATTATACATAAGAAAGAAAAGTTTTTGAAAAAGAGATTGAGATTGTAGACCATCAAGCATGATTCCAATATTGGGTCATTACTTGGTTTGTGGTCTTAATGAAGTTGGTAAATAAAAAGATTGTGAGAGGAGAATGTTAAAAGAATAGAAGAGATAAAACACTCTTATGAAAAGGAAGAGAGAGAGATAGAGAAAGACATGTATATATGTATACATATCATCACATATACACATATATGAAAGTTTAAGAGAAAAAGACATTAATTTGAAGAGAAAGAGGGGCTTTAGAGGAAAAGAAAAATATACATACATATATATATAGGTATGTATAATAAATTTTGTAAGAAAATATATTTGTCTTGAAAAGGGGAACAAATATTTGAAAGAGATGAAATTGAGCACATGTACATATGTATTTGTGCACATATGAGAATTTATAGAATGAAAAGTGAAAGCATAGAGAGATAAAGATGGGGGGGATCATCATGTTGGCATAGATGCATATAACATGTGTATACATCCATACCTTCACAAGATTAAAATCAATGAATAGTTTAAAATTACCAACTTCAAGTTTAATGTGGGCCGAAGGGGAGCTTGGACTCATGCAAGAGTCTAAGCTAAGTTCCTAAGGCCATGTTAAAATGTTCCTTTTGAAAATGTTTTGAAAAATATGATTTATATAAGCATAGAATGTTATTATTTAGTTTGTTGTAAGAGATATATTTCTTCCACCGTTGGGTATGAAAGAAAACATGCAACATAACGAGACACTCGTTGGGGTTCCTAATGGGGTGATTAAGAATGAAACTAGCACAAAATGACATACAAATGCATATTAACATGTACATTTTCGTAAGGGTTTATCCCGGGTTGGACAAGTCCCAACCTCAAAAATTAATATGAAAATAAAGAGTCCCCAAACCACACTCTCATTCCCACCATACATTCACATATAAGGAGAAAACCAAGCAACTATGCATGAATAATATATAGACAACATTCAACGAAGGAAATAGAGAAAGAGGATGATGGAAAGAGCAAGATACAATTAGGAGGGAGGACATGATGTAACTATGAAATGATATACCACATCATCTTCTCATGTTCCCGGTGCACTTGAGTATAGCCTCTTAACTATAAAATAGAGATTGAGAGCTATCTCCTTTGGCCATGGAGAAATAAAGAAGAGAGAAAAATAAGAGGAAGCAAAAGAACAACAAGAATGTATTCATGAAAAGAAAGAATATGATTAAGATGAAAGATTATCTCATCTTTCCATGCTCCCAATGCACTTGAGCATAGTCTATTGTCTCTAAAAAAAGATTGAGCACTATCTCCTTTAGCCATGGAGAGATGAAGATGAGGAAAAAATGTAGAAAGAGAAACAATGTTATATTTAATAAAAGAGAAAACATGATTCAATCATGAAATAAAAGATCTTCTCATCTTTTCATACTCCCAATGCACTTGAGCATAGTCTCTTGTCTCTAGAAAGAGATTGAACACTACCTCTTTTAGCCATAGGGAGATGAAGATAAGGAGAAAATATAGAAAGAAAAACAATGTTATATTTAATAAAAGAGAAAACATGATTCAATCATGAAATAAAAGATCTTCTCATCTTTTCATACTCCCAATGCACTTGAGCATAGTCTCTTGTCTCTAAAAAGAGATTGAGCACTACCTCTTTTAGCCATAGGGAGATGAAGATACGGAGAAAATATAGAAAAAGAAACAATGTTATATTTAATAAAAGAGAAAACATTATTCAATCATGAAATAAAAGATCTTCTCATCTTTTCATACTCCCAATGCACTTTAGCATAGCCTCTTGTCTTTAAAAAGAGATTGAGCACTACCTCTTTTAGCCATAGGGAGATGAAGATAAGGAGAAAATATAGAAAGAGAAACAATGTTATGTTTAATAAAAGAGAAAACATGATTCAATCATGAAATAAAAGATCTTCTCATCTTTTCATACTCCCAATGCACTTGAGCATAGCCTCTTGTCTCTAAAAAGAGATTGAACACTACCTCTTTTAGCCATAGGGAGATGAAGATAAGGAGAAAATATAGAAAGAGAAACAATGTTATGTTTAATAAAAGAGAAAACATGATTCAATCATGAAATAAAAGATCTTCTATCTTTTTATACTCCCAATGCACTTGAGCATAGTCTCTTGTCTCTAAAAAGAGATTGAACACTACCTCTTTTAGCCATAGGGAGATGAAGATAAGGAGAAAAGAAAATAACAAGGACAAGACTACATTGAAGAAATGAAATAACAAAAATATATTCATTAAGGGAAAGAACAACAGCAACAAGAATATATTAAAGAGAAGAAAGAGCAAAAAAAGAAAGAACAACAATAACAAGAATACTTGAAAGAACATGATTTAATCATAAAATACAATATCATCTCATGCTCCCGGTGCACTTGAGCATAGCCTCTTGTATCTAAAATAGAGATTGAGAGCTATCTCCTTTGGCCATGGAGAAATAAGGAAGAGAGAAAAATAAGAGGAAGCAAAAGAACAACAAGACTATGTTCAAGAAAAAGAAATAACATAACAATAAGAATATTAATGAAAAAAAAGAAGAGAGAAATAAGAGGGATGATGATTACATACCTCTAATGCCTCCAAGAGATGAATCTTGCTTCAAGTTGGAGAGAAAATGGAAAGAGAAAGAGGGAGAGAGAGAGAGCTCAAGAGAAACTCTAAGTATTCAAGTGAGAATACACTAGAGTTTCTCCGAAGGACCAATCTTACCCAAGAGGGAGGAAATGTGGGGTATTTATAGAAGATTTTGGAGCCAAAACCCTAAATTTGAATTTTTTTTAATTTCCCCCCTTTTCCATTCGAATTTCACATAATTTTATAGTATTTTGAAAAAGAAATGGCTTGAAAATGGGCATGATTGGCTATTAAACTTATAAAAATATATATTTTTTTTTTTTTAAAAAATGAGTTGGGCCTTTGCCCACCCAAAAAGACTAAAATCACACTCTAAAAGGAGTTTCTTTTGTCAAAAGGAGGGGCAAATGAGTCTTGTCCACCAAAAGACCAAAATCAACCTCTAAAAGTAGTTTCTTTTGTCAAAAGAAGGGGCAAATGGGTCTTGCTCACCAAAAAACTAAAATTACCCTCTAAAAGGAGGTTTTTTGGTCAAAAGGAGGAGCAAATGGGTCTTGCCCACTAAAAGACTAAAACTACCCTCTAAAAGAAGGTTTTTTCGTCAAAAGGAAGGACAAATGGGTTTGACCACTAAAAGACTAAAATTACCCTCTAAAAGGAGGTTTTTTGGTCAAAAGAAAGGGCAAATTTGTCTTAAATGATCTATTTGGATCTGAACTTGGGTTTTGGATATGAAAGTAGTATTTTGGATTTAATTTGGATCTAAAAGTTGTATTTTGGATTTAATTTGGATCTAAGAGTTGTATTTTGAATTTGAATCTTGTGCCTAAATTTGAATTTCACACTTGGATAAAACATCAGTCTTTTGAAAAAAATTTGGGGTGATTACAGATGCCCCTCTTTGTTAATAAGTCGTTGTTAGCTGTGCTTAGTGACAAAGATAAACACCACAAATTTTTCAAACAAGACATTTTCATAGAGATGTTTCAGGCTTTACCCTTTACCTGAATGAGTTGTTTGAGCTTAAATTGCAGGTTTAACCCCTTACCTGCATGGGTTTGCCGATTTCAAGTTCAGGTTTAACCCCCCTGAATGGGTTGCCTTGACTTGCATCACAAGTTGAACCCCTTAACCGTGTGGGCAAAGCTTGTAGCACAGGTTTAACCCCTTTGCCTGCACGGGTTGCTTTGGCTAGCATTGCAGGTTTAACCCCTTGCCTGCGTGGGTTGCTTTGGCTAGCATTGCAGGTTTAACCCCTTGCCTGCGTGGGTTGCTTTCAAGCCTTGAGTGAAAATAATAATAAATGAAAATGCCCCAGTGTAATTATCATGTTTTACAACTGGGAGGACTCTAGATTGAATAGATTGAATTATAGATGGGATGTGAAAATATAAATATTTGTCATTGACTGAAAAAGAGTGAATACAAGAAGATCAAGCATAGAATTTCTTGAGATGAAGGGCGTTAACAGGATCGGCAAGTTCCACCCCATCAGCATCGATCAGTCGGTATGAATTTCGGGGCAATACTTCTTTAATGACATATGGGTCTTCCCAATTTGGTGCCTACTTACCACGTGATCGTCCTCTGAGGTATACCACTGATCGTAGGACTAAGTCATTCACTCTGAACTGTCTTTCAATAACTGACTTGGCAAACTGTCTGGCCACCCTTTGGCGATAAGCTTCAGCGTGTTCTGCTGCTTTTAATCTCTTTTCATTTAGCAAATCGAGCTGCATTAGCCTTTTTTGTTGATATTGATTTAGAGGAAGCTCTATAAGAGAAGCAAACTTCAAAGCAGGCTTCAACACATGCCATGGCAAAACCACTTCTGTTCCATAGACTAACTCTGCTGGAGTAGCATTAGTTGGGGTTCTCATAGTGGTGCGGTATGCCCATAGAGCGTTATGCATCTTTTCATGCCAGTCCCTTCCTGTTTCTACAGTCCTTTCTAGGATGCGGATCAGGATCTTATTGGTGGCCTCTGCTTGTCCATTACCTTGGGGGTAATAAGAAGCTGAAAAATGATGCATGATGCGGTATTTGCTGCACAATTGTCTCATTTTTTTCATTTTTGAAATGAGTCCCATTGTCAGATACTATATCATGAGGGACCCCAAATCTGCAAAGATGATTTTTGTGAATGAAGGACACTACATGATGTCCTTCCACTGTTCTAAGTGTGACAACTTCCACCCATTTAGTAAAATAATCTGTTGCAGCCAGAAAATACTTATGACCATTAGAAGCTGCAGGGGATATGGGTCTGACTACATCGAACGCCCACATTGAAAATGGCCAAGGAGATGTCACAGAATGCAAGTGAGAGGCTGATGCATGAATTACTGGAGCATGCAATTGGCATTCTTTACACCTTTTGACAAATTGATGACAATCTTTTTCCATGGTAGGCCAATAATATCCTGCCCGAATTATTTGCATAGTGAGGGTTTGGTAACCAACATGGCCCCCACAGTCTCCTTGATGCGATTCTTTGATAACTTCCTTTGCCTCATCTTCGTCAAGACACCGGGAGTATTCAGTGCTAAACCCACGTCTGTATAACACTCCTGCAAGAATAAAGTACCTTGCTGACATACGTTTGATTGCTTTTTGTTCATTCTTGGGCATGTCAATTGGGAATTCTTCGCTTTCAATGTACCTTTTGATGTCATGGTACCAAGGTGTATTCCCTTCTTGGATATGATGAACATGTGTTATTGCTTCAAAAGCTGGGTGTTCTAATCTCCCAATTTCAAAAGAACAGATCGCTTCATTAGCTCGAAAGGAGATTGTGGACCCTAGACTTGCGAGACCGTCTGCGATAGGGTTACCTTCTTTTTTTATGTGAGCCAGCTGCACTTCTTCAAACTGACGGATTAAGGAAGTAACGATCTCTTGGTACGGTATCAACTTCTCATATTTGACTTGCCATTCTCCATTTACTTGATTTATGATAAGCTGAGAATCACCGAAAGCATGCACCCTTTTTACTTGAAAACTTAGTAGAGAACGAAGTCCCTGGATGAGGGCTTCGTATTCAGCCATGTTGTGGGTACATGGAAAATCAAGTTTCAAAGAGTATGGGATCATTTCATCTTCCGGGGTGATGAGTAAGATGCCTATGCATGTTCCCATCACGTTTCTGGACCCATCAAAGTACATCTTCCATATCGAAACCGTCTCCAATCTTAGAACATGTTCATCTGGAAACTCGTCATTGGTTTTGATTTCTCCGTACTGGGGAAAATCTGCTAACTGATCTGCAATTGCTTGTCCTTTGATTGACTTCTGGGACACGTATTCAAGATCATATTGCATGAGCAGAACTTGCCATTTGGCGATGCGTCCATTAAGAAATGGTTGTTCCAAGATGTACTTGAGAGGATTAAGCTTGGAGAGGATCTTGACTTCACAAGCTAGTAAATAATGTCTTAGCTTCTGACACATCCAAACGAATGCTAGACAAGTCTTTTCGATTGAAGAGTACTTCTTTTCGTATTGGACAAAAGTCTTGCTAATGTAATAGATTGCATGCTCAATGCGACTTCCTTCTTCATATTGTGCCAACAAACCACCACAAGCTGACTCATTCACTGTAATGTAAAGGAGCAATGGTCTACCTAGCACCGGGGGTTTTAAGATTGGTGGATTCAAAAGGTATTTCTTGATTCTTTCAAATGACTGTTGGCATTCATAACCCCATTCAAACTTGACGCCTTTCCTCAGCAACTGGTTGAACGGTTTGCATCTCATGGCAAGATTGGAATTGAATCGTCTGATGGACTGGATTCGCCCTTGCAAGCTTCGCAATTCCTTGATATTGGTAGGTGGCGGCATATCGATGATTGCTTTTGCTTTAGTGAGATCCATTTCGATCCCCTTCTTACTGACCATGAAACCCAAGAGTTTGCCTGACTCAACCCCGAACACACATTTTTGAGGATTCAAACGAAGTTCATACTGCAAAAGCCTCTCGAATACTTGGGCAAGAGTTTCAATGTGATCTTCTCTTGTCTTGGATTTGATCAATATGTCATCGATATATGCATCCATAATTTTGTGCATCTGGTCATGGAAGATTGCAGCCATAGATCTTTGATAAGTTGCTCCTGCATTTTTCAACCCAAATGGCATTACCGTATGACAGAAAGTGCCCCAAGGTGTTGTAAAAGCAGTCTTAGGTTGATCCTTGACTGCTAATTTGATTTGATTATATCCTGAATATCTGTCCATGAAAGAGAACATTGGATGACCTGTAGTACTGTCTATCAACAGATCAATGTTTAGAAGAGGATAATCATCTTTCGGTGTGGCTTTATTCAAGTCTCGAAAGTCGATGCACAGTCTGACTTTACCATTTTTCTTGGGGACCACCACGATATTTGCCAACCATTCGGGGTAATCGATAGTACGAATGAATTTTGCCTTTAGTAGGTCCTCTAGTCCTTCTTTTACTAGGCCTTCTAATCGAGGATCAAGCTTCCGTAACTTTTGCTTAATTGGCTTGCAATTAAGATTTAAGGGCAAACGATGTTCAACCAACTGGGGGTCTAGGCCTGGCATATCCTCATAAGTCCAAGCAAAAGCTTCTTGATTACTTATAAGAAAGTCCACCAATCTTTTCTTCTCATCTAATGACAAGCTAGTACCAATTTGGAGGATCTTAGGATTTTCACTTGTACCAATGTTAATCTCTTCGATTGGATCATTAACCAAACACGAGGGATGTTCTTGTTTCTGAATCTGGGTGAATTCTGGTAATTCTGATTCGGGTATTGCCATAGGTTCCATTTCACCGACTATTTGTTCGATAAATGCTTTTTGGGGGGACTTCAGAGGAAAAAGAAGAAACTGAGACAAGTTGAGTTCTGACATCCTGTAAAAAGAATTTGGACAAAATTAAGATTGACAACGAAATATTACTTGCATTGCATATCAAAGTTCTAAGTTCATAAAAGGGGTCCTCTCATGAGACCAGACAAAAGAAGTTCAAGATTACAAAATTCATGGAATAATTTGAAACAAAAGTGAATACTATCAACCTACAAGATCTTTTTCATCATGACATCCCAATCCTCTAGTGCTCATCTGAAAAGGCATATTAATCAGCTCCAAGATGCCATCTTCATTCTTTCCGAGGCCAGTGAATGGATGATAGCCACCTTTCAGCAGCAACTGAAATCCCTTAGGATTTTTCGTGAAATAAACATACAAAGGATGTTCTTGATAACTTGCGTGATTGCTTGAAACAGTGTAAGCGCTCACAGATGGTTCATCTATCTTTATGTTTTGCATCCATTCTTCCAAAGGTTTGTCCTTTGTCGTCCTTATGTTGGGTACGTCCACTGATTCGATCGGCCTTGGGAGCATTGGTTGTACTAACCTTTCAACGGGATCCTCAGCACGTATAGTGTTGATTGACTGACCAGAATTCTATTTGAGGCACTGATGAAGAGTGGATGGAACTCCTCGTACTTGATGGATCCAAGGTCGTCCCAAAAGCAAATTATATGATGGTGGCACATCTACCACATGAAACCTAATGCAATGATTGGTGTTTTCAATGATTACTTTCATGTCGAGGATACCTTTGCTGTTCATGCTTTGACCATCATATCCATAGATCTTGATATTATCGTAACGATATTCGTCTTCACGGAATCCCAAAGGTTTGGCCGTAAGATCAGGACAAATGTTCAAGCCACTTCCTCCATCAATCAATACATGTGACACGGTCATTTCGTTGATTTGAACAACAATGTAAAGGGCATCTTCATGGAAATATCCCCATTTTGAGAGGTCCTTCTTTGAAAAGGTGATTGATTGGTTCTCAGATGGTTGAATCCAATCTCCCTCAACCACACGCTCTTCCAAGGCGGGAATATCCAAGTAGCATTGAACTCCATCCGTGGATTCGTCACTTTGCAGGATAAAAGTTTTTGGAATCATGGGAAGTTTCTCAGGTAAACTTCATATCTTATTGTTCATCATGGAAATGAAATCTAAAGGTTTCTTACCAAGGTCTGCCATCATAACTTTGTGTGAACCGTTTCCAATACAAGGTCGGATGTGCTCATGTGGATGATATGGGAGCAGAGCGCCTATGGTGATTGTGGCTATTGCCGCCTTCCCATGATCAGGAAATGGATTCTTTAATATTTCACGGGTGCTATCATCACAAATCCTGAGATCCTTATTGATGAGATCTTGAATAATATTTTTGAGGACAAAACAGTCCTCAGTGTCATGACCAGGAGCACGATGGAACTTGCATAGTTTTTCTTTGTTTACTCCCATCATTTTTGGAGGCTCTGATACTTTTGGCAGGACTATAGTTCCTTTGGTGAGGAGGTACTCCAAAATCTTCTCACGAGATTGGCTAAGAGTGGTGAATTTTTTGTCATAGCTCCAGCCTGGGTGCTTGTTTTTCCTTTCATCGTCGCCTTTGGAAAACTGCATGTTCCTCTTGTGAGGGACTTCTTTGTCCTGCTTATAACTTTGGTCTTTTCTAATACCGGCATTGGCTATGAAGTGTGTAAGCAATTGTGTCTTCCCTCCTTTCTTAACGTCCTCCTTGTATTTAGGAGCAATGATTCCATCAAAACCTCCTTCCTCGATTCCTTCTTCTATTGAGTTTGTTTGCTCAATCAATTCTGTAAAGGTCTTGATTGGGGCATTACGAATGAGACTTTTCAATGGCTGAGTAAGATTTTTCCTGATGAGTGACAAGGCTTGTGTCTCAGAGATGGGCTCTTTCATCTTGTTACATTGAATTCTCCACTTTTGGATGAATTCTCGAGCCTTTTCTCATTGTTTTTGTCGAAGACTGCAAATAGTACTGAGGGTTGGAGCTATGGGAGCATTCTGCTCGAATCTTTCAACAAACATGTTAATTGCTTTGTCGAATTCCTTGAGTTCGACTGGGTTGACATTTTACTTGTACCACTGTGCGGTGATGCCTTCAAGACTCCTTGGAAAATAGCGAAACAAAGCTCTATTATTTGCCCGAATCTTGTAGCAATCATTGAAGAATGTTGAAAGATGGACATGTGGGCAAGTCGTTTCATCATATCTGACGAATTCCCTTGGTAAGCTTTTCACGTCTTCTTCTTCTTCAATGCCAAGATAATAATCTTCGCATGAGTATGAACGCTTTCTCTTTCCCCTAAGTTCAAGATTATTTATCTTTTTTTCCATTTCATGGAATCTACGTTTGGTTGGACTTTCATCATCACTTGATTCGACTAATTCTGGCTTTGTTCTTTTCTTCTTGCCTTTGACCACTTTTACTTTTTCTGCAGAACTGTCACTGTTTGAGCTACTACTGGGGATAGAGCGTAGTACGCCCATGAGGATGGTGAGTGTATCGAGGCGGGCTTTGATGACGATCAAAATAGTCCCAAATGATCCCTTCTTCATTTAACTGCTCGATCAAATTGCGGTATTGTGTTAAGACTATCAATGCTCCATCAGTGTTTCTGAATAAGCTGGCTTGGGGTCCCACATGCTTGGGAAACCATAATTGCAAAGCATATGTGCACCCTTTTATGAAGTCAATATATCCAATGGTAAAACGAGTGAGTCCTCTATAGAGAAAGGCTAAGGCTGTCATTGCTACAGATAAGTGTCGGGTTCCATTGTGTCCCCATATTCGAAAAAGTTGAGCAATACGAACATCTAGGAGGTCTCTTCCATTAGAGAAAAGGGTCACTCCTACTGTGCAAAGCATCATACAATGTTTGATTCTTCCTATAACTTTCCAAGGTAAGGTGGAAGGTTCAGCATAAGCACCAAATTCTTCATACAAGTTTTTTATGTTGATGCTTTGGCCCTCTTGGTTTTCCACTAGGGGCCAAGTTTTTCGTCCAGTAAAATGAGCTATGAGGTCATTTGCATAGACCTTGGTTGGGTTCATAAGGAATTGTTTTTCCAATATATAGACAACATTCAAGGAAGGAAATAGAGAAAGAGGATGATGGAAAGAACAAGATACAATTAGGAGGGATGACATGATGTAACTATGAAATGATATACAACATCATCTTCTCATGTTCCCGGTGCACTTGAGTATAGCCTCTTAACTCTAAAATAGAGATTGAGAGCTATCTCCTTTGGCCATGGAGAAATAAGGAAGAGAGAAAAATAAGAGGAAGCAAAAGAACAACAAGAATGTATTCATGAAAAGAAAGAATATGATTAAGATGAAAGATTATCTCATCTTTCCATGCTCCCAATGCACTTGAGCATAGCCTATTGTCTCTAAAAAAAGATTGAGCACTACCTCCTTTAGCCATGGAGAGATGAAGATGACGAGAAAATGTAGAAAGAGAAACAATGTTATATTTAATAAAAGAGAAAACATGATTCAATCATGAAATAAAAGATCTTCTCATTTTTTCATACTCCCAATGCACTTGAGCATAGTCTCTTGTCTCTAGCTAAGTCACTGTGGTACGCCACTTTGGTGGCGTACCACGTACCGGTACGGCGGTACGGGTATGGTACGGCCCGGATCTGGATCCGGGTCGGATCCAGATCCAAATACCATTTTAACAAAAAAAACTCAAAAAATTCACTTGTTTTTTTTTTATTTTTTTTTACTTTAACATAAAAAGTCTCATTATAACTTAAAAAAATCATGATTTTAAGTTACTTGTGGTTTAATTATATATAATAATTATGGTTTAATTATATATAATAATTATTTTTTTGAGTTAATTATATATAATAGTCGCCGTACCCGTACCATGATTTTAAAAAATGTCGTACCCGTACCCCCGTACCCGAACCCGTACCCGTACCCGTACCATTGTGACATAGGTCTCTAGAAAGAGATTGAGCACTACCTCTTTTAGCCATAGGGAGATGAAGATAATGAGAAAATATAGAAATAAAAACAATGTTATATTTAATAAAAGAGAAAACATGATTCAATCATGAAATAAAAGATCTTCTCATCTTTTTATACTTCCAATGCACTTGAGCATAGTCTCTTGTCTCTAAAAAGAGATTGAGCACTACCTCTTTTAGCCATAGGGAGATGAAGATAAGGAGAAAATATAGAAAGAGAAACAATGTTATATTTAATAAAAGAGAAAACATGATTCAATCATGAAATAAAAGATCTTCTCATCTTTTCATACTCCCAATGTACTTGAGCATAGTCTCTTGTCTCTAAAAAGAGATTGAGCACTACCTCTTTTAGCCATAGGGAGATGAAGATAAGGAGAAAAGAAAATAACAAGGACAAGACTACATTGAAGAAATGAAATAACAATAATAACAAAAATATATTCATTAAAGAAAAGAACAACAGCAACAAGAATATATTAAAGAGAAGAAAGAGCAAGAAAAGAAAAAACAACAATAACAAGAATACTTGAAAGAACATGATTTAATCATAAAATACAATATCATCTCATGCTCCCGGTGCACTTGAGCATAGCCTTTTGTCTCTAAAATAGAGATTGAGAGCTATCTCCTTTGGCCATGGAGAAATAAGGAAGAGAGAAAAATAAGAGGAAGCAAAAGAACAACAAGACTATGTTCAAGAAAAAGAAATAACATAACAATAAGAATATTAATGAAAAAAAAAGAAGAGAGAAATAAGAGGGATGATGATTACATACCTCTAATGCCTCCAAGAGATGAAACTTGCTCCAAGTTGGAGAGAAAATGGAAAGAGAAAGAGGGAGAGAGAGAGTGTCACGACCCAATTTTTGACACCAAAAATTTTCTTCTTTCTTTAATATAAATAATTGCGGAAGCAACATTGAGCCATGACCAAAACATAAACAAATGCATTGTATTCAAATAAAACACTTGGACCCAAACAACTAAAATGACCACTAAGCCCAAAATCGACACAGTGTCCAGAATGCCAATGCCCGTCCATCACAAGACTGAGGTCGTCATTCCAAGAGTCAAAATCTATCAAGGACTACCTGTAGAGATAGAAAGAAGGGTCAGAATTCCTCTGAGTATGGGAAAAATGCCGTCATGAATGGAACATGGCCCAACAAAGTAATATTTAGTTTCGTAAAACTATTCTAAAAAAAAGGTCTTATCAAGTGCAACCATAAGTTTTCCCAAAACTTTACACACAAAAGATTTTGTCACATCATCAAAAGCAGAACGAGGTCTGCACAACCTCCAAAATTTCGTAGGCTTCCAACCGTGGTTCTCTAGCAATGTCATGGTCATCGTGTCGAGCAACAGAAAACCCCGTGGGCACTCACGGGCGGAACGAAAAATCTCTTCACCAGGCCATCCAACGGATCGAGGGTACCTGCAGTGAAGCCTCCTGAGATATCTCAGATCGCCGCTGCAGCAGCATGGTCTCTCTAGGAACCCGGGGGGAGAGACCAGGAGACATCGCTCCCAAACAGAAACATAATGGAATCCCGGGCCCTTGTGCCGTCCAATACCCTGTGGGCCCTCCAGTACAGCCAGAAGAGTGGGCGACTACAGAGAACCCTCGCGCACCACCCCTCCCGGGACGAAACCAATACTGGGCAACACAGAAAGCTCGCACTCGCATAAACCATCGCACAAAGTCCACGTCTCGCCTTCGAATTTCGAAAGTGAGGGTTTACCATTGCTAGACATCGTCTAGTACCTCTCACAAAAACCGCCCTCAGGCTCGGTTTTCCACACAACAGAAATAAGCCATTTCATAACTTGATTTAATGGCAACAGAACAAAGTCGAATAAACATGAATAAACATGCAACAGTCCAGAGCATATCACATCCAAAATAAACGCAATAATAACTATATAGAAACAAGAGGGTTCAGCACCCTTTTCTGAAATTTAATTAAAGCAAAAGGCATCAAAGAGCAATAATACATAACAATTCATTCTTCAAGTGAAGTTACAAACAAATATACAAAAACCCCCTTTTGGCAATTTCTAAGAACTCGGAAGATGCTATTTCGTTATTTCGTATGAGGTATTAGGCTCATGTAGAAAATAACTTTCACGAGCCTCTTTTTGCAAAAGATTTTCACAAAAGTGTTGCGGCATGAATGCATAAAAATTTTAACAGCCTTTTCGTAAATTTCACTAATAGGGTGGACCCGCTTTGAAAGTTTTGAAATGACTATAACTTCATTCAAGTCCAACCCTCTCCTCATTTTCTCGCTGGTTTTCTCTCTCCTCACGAGAGCATCTCCTCCTTCTTCTCGTTCGACGGTGGAGCCACCGTCGGTCTCCAAACAAAACGAAGCAGACAGAGATGTCTCTGTCTCACTCGAGGCTCGGCGTCGGGTTTCCACACTCATGCCTACTGACCACCCGACGCCTTCAGCAGCCACCGTTTCCTCCGCTCTCATTCTCCCAGCACCACCATCGTGAGGACGTCGGCCTCCCAAACCAAGTGCGTCTCTCTCGGCCATCACTTTCTTTGCAACGAGGATGAACCGGCAGTAAGGAAGAGCGGCAGGAGGAAACTGCAACTCCAACGGCGTGTTCCACCCCCTTTTTTTTTGTATGACAGCCAGTCTGGGAATGACGACTGTTTTCCCATTTAAGATTTGCGTAACACAATGAGTGGCCAGACCCTTCGTGAGGGTTCTGAAATTATTTCCCTCTCTTTGTAGTCCGTTTGAAGCCTCTATTAAGCCCTAACTTAGATATACATGCTCTGTTTAGGGATGATTCGAGTTTGGTTTCTCACGGGTGAACACATACAGCCTAATACAGGAACCGAGGGTTTCGAATCAACCAATCTAGGCATTTCACTATTATACATGCATATAACCATATGTACCCACCAGAAATCAAGCAGAACATACCATCGTTTTCTTTCCTGCGGTTTGTTTGAATCTAACAACAAAGTCATCATCTTACAAATGCAGGCTCTAATTTAGGGTCTATTGTAATCTTCGTTTCTCTGGGACAGACTAGTAACAGAAAAACAAAGACCAACATCTAATCTATGATTATCATGCTTTACATCACATATCTGTCATTAGCATGCATTATCAGAGGTATTTCGAACTAAGAACACCGTAGATCATTCCAACCATATGATATGACGCCTCAAGCATGGATTCCTCTTCTAAGCATATAAATACATAGATTCTCATATAATGTATCCATAAACAATAAAAATATACAGGCTTCATGCTGCATTCATGGCAGAAAATCCCCCATACCTGTAATCGATACTGATTTCTAGCAGCGACCCCGTTCCTTGATCTCAGCCACCAGAGAGCAAAGATGAAGATCGATCTCTCTTTCTCCCTCTTTCACTCAAATTCCTTGCTACTGGACGTTCTCCTCAATGGCTGCGGCAAAGGGATGATCAATTTCTGGAAAATGAGGTTAAATAAACCCCCTACGATGCCTCCCTCGTTGCCATATGAATTTTGAAATCTCTCTCTCACGAAAAGGAATGATCTTTCAGTTTTTTTTTTTTTTGTTTTTCTTTCCTCTTTCCTTCTTTCCATAACTGTTCACTTTAGGACCAAATCGACAGTTTCCATTATATTTAACAGTCAATTAGATCTACCGTTTAAATTCCTTCCCCTATTAACGCTCCTCACAATTAAGAAAAGGAAAGGAAAATCGTGGGCATTACATCCTCCCCCCCTAAAATGAAATTTCGTCCTCGAAATTTGAACGTACCTTATTGGAATAATTGGGGATAACTCTTTCGCATGTCATCTTCTGGCTCCCATGTACATTCTTTGATTCCATGATGTTGCCATTCTACTTGAACTAGTGGGGTGGTCTTCTTCTGCAACACATGCTCCTTTCGGTCTATAATCCGAAGTGGCTTCTCTTCTGCTGTCATGTCCTCCTGCAAATCGACTTCCTCGTAGTCTATCACATGTGATGGATCAGGTACATACTTCCTTAGCATCGACACGTGAAATACTGGATGAACATGACAATACTACGGTGGAAGTGCAATTCGATATGCAACCTCTCCAACTTTTTCTAGAATCTCGAATGGACCAATGTATCTTGGGCTTAATTTCTCCTTCTTTCCGAATCGAAAAACACTCTTAGTGGGTGATATCTTGACAAATACATGATCTCCAACTTCAAAGGCCAAATCTCTTCGTCGTTGGTCTGCATAACTCTTTTGCCGACTTTGAGCAGCCAAAAGTTTCTTTCTAATCATGTTGACCTGATCAGTGTAATGTTGGATTACTAAGGGATCCTCAATCTTGTTGTCTCCAATCTCAATCCAACATGATGGTGATCTACAAGGTCGACCATAAAGAGCTTCAAATGGTGCCATTCCAATAGTCGAGTGATAGTTGTTATTGTAAGCAAATTCAGCCAACTTTACGTGTTTATCCCATTCACCTTTCCATTCCAAAACACATGCTCTTAACATATCCTCTAGAGTCTGGATGGTCCGCTCAGACTGTCCATCTGTTTGCGGATGAAATGTTGTACTCAGTTTCAGTTTTGTTCCCAAAGCTTCTTGTAACCTTCCCCAAAACTTGGATGTAAATCTCGGATCTCTGTCAGAGATGATTGATTTTGGAATTCCATGAAGTCTCACAATTTCATCAACATACAAATCCGCCAAACTTTCAAGTGATTGCGAAATCTTGATGGGAAGGAAATGTGCAGTTTTAGTTAGGCGATCCACCACTACCCAAATAGCATCGTGCTGTCGTCGAGTACATGGTAACCCCACTATGAAGTCCATCGTGATGCCTTCCCATTTCCATTGAGGAATTTCTATTTGTTGCATCAAGCCACCTGGTTTCTGATGTTCTACCTTAACCTGTTGACACACCAAGCATCGAGAGACGAACTCAGCAATCTCTTTCTTCATTCCTGGCCACCAGAAGTTTATTCTTAAATTTTGATACATCTTGGTGCTTCCCAGATGTATGGTGTATCTTGTCTTGTGAGCCTCTTCTAGCAGTTTGTTTTTCACCTCAGGATCATTCGGAACCCACAATCTACTATTGAACCATACAGATCCGTCGTCATCTTCAGAATAAGGAGTTTCTTCCTCTTTGTGACACTCAAGTATTAACTTTGCATATTCAGGGCTCAGTTTTTGCTTCTCAATGATTTCCTCAAGAAACCTATCTCGAATTATTCCAGCACACTTCACATTCCCAGTATCATCTCGTAATGGATGTCACTGCTCAAAGTCTTCTACCAAATTCCATGTCTGCATTAACAGTCCAGCAGCTTTAGCAGACGCCTTTCTGCTGAGTGCATCAGCTACCACATTGGCCTTGCCTGGATGATACTTTATCTCAAAGTCATAGTCTTTAAGATATTTCAGCCATCTCCTCTGTCTTAGATTCAATTCCTTCTGCGAGAATAAATATTTGAGAGATTTGTGGTCAGAAAATACTTCAAATTCCACACCATAAAGATAATGCCTCCATATCTTTAGCGCAAATACCACTGCTCCTAATTCCAAGTCATGTGTTGGATAGTTCTTCTCGTGTTGTTTCAGTTGCCTAGAGGCATATGCTATAACGTTGTCATTTTGCATAAGCACCGCTCCATACCCTGTCCCTGAAGCGTCAGTATATACTACAAATCTCTTCCTTCCATTTGGTAGAGTTAAAATTGGGGCACTAGTCAAACTGTCTTTCAACATTTGGAAACTCTTCTGACAGTCCTCTGTCCACGTAAATTTCACTCCCTTCTATAGCAGTTTAGTCATTGGGGTTGCAATTTTCGAGAAATCCTTAATGAACTTCCTGTAGTAACCTGCCAAGCCAAGAAAACTTCTTATTTCTGTTATATTAGTTGGTGCATTCCATTGTTGCACAGCTTCTACCTTGGCCGGATCGACTGCCACTCCCTCCTTAGAGATTATATGTCCCAGGAAATTTACTTTGTCTAGCCAAAACTCGCACTTGGAATACTTGGCATACAGTTGATTTTGTCTCAATTTTTTCATTACTATCTCGAGATGTACCGCATGCATTGCTTTGCACTCTGAGTATATTAGCACATCGTCAATGAACACTATAACGAATCGGTCTAAGTACTCATGAAATATTTGATTCATCAGATCCATAAAAACAGCTGGTGCATTTGTGAGTCCGAAGGGCATCACTCGAAACTCATAATACCCATAACGTGTGCGAAAGGCTGTTTTGGGAATATCTTCTTCCTTAATTCGTAATTGATGGTATCCTGACCTCAAGTCTATCTTAGAAAACATCTTTGCCTCCTTTAACTGATCAAACAAATCTTCGATTCTAGGCAATGGATATTTGTTCTTGATTGTAACCTGATTCAACATTCGATAATCAATACATAACCGCATTGACCCATCTTTCTTCTTCACAAACAAGACCGGCGCTCCCCAAGGTGACACACTTGGACGGATGAATCCCTTGCTGGCTAAATCCTGGATCTGCTTCTTTAATTCTTCTAATTCTGCTGGTGCCATTCTATAAGGAGCCTTAGAAATAGGTGCAGTTCCTGGTATCAACTCGATGCCGAACTCCACCTCTCGTGCAGGAGGCACTCCAGGTAAATCTTCAGGGAACACGTCTGCGTAGTCCTTCACCGTACGCACCTCACTGATGGGTTTTAATTTCTGCTCGGTTGCATCCATGCTAATCAAATATGCAGTGCACCCGCTTTCCATGTATTTCCTGGCCTTAATTGCTGAGACAACCAACTTTCTTTGATCTTGAGTTGCTTTTACCCCAAATTCAATCTTTTGACCATTCTCCAACTGAATTCTCAGCTTCTTCTTTCTACAATCTAACGTTGCATAGTGATGGTATAACCAATCCATTCCTAGGATTACGTCATACCTCATCATATTCATTACCACCAATTGTGCTGGTAATAAATGCCCATGTATTTCTATTTTCACATTTTCTAGATATGTTCTACATGTGTCTTTATTTCCCATGGGCGTAGCGACTAACAATTGGTAAGGCATATTCTTTCTTTCTAACTTTAAAAGTTCAGTAAAATTCTTAGAAACAAAAGAATGCGATGCACCAGAGTCAAACAAAACGTGAGCCCAATGAGATTGTACAAGAAGGGTACCTTCAATCACGTCATTAGGTTTTAAATCTTCAACTGTGGTTGCATAAACTCTCCCAGGCACCTTCTTTTCTGCTAGCTGACTGGCCGCACCACGCATCTGCTCTGCCTCTTTTCTCTTCGGGCACTCACGAATAAAATGACCTTGTGCTCCACAGTAAAGACATGCTCTGGTATCCCTGTAACATGGTTTTCCAGGGTGTTGGCGATGACATGTGGGGCATTCATCGTTCTACTTGGATGTTGACGGTCTCTGTCTCTTGAATCTGTCCCCTTGGTCCACCCTGTCACTGCGCCTTCTCTTGAACAAGTCTGGTCTCGACTTGGGTCGCAGAGATTCACTCTTTCTATCTGTCCCTTGCATCCTGTTCCAGCCCTCCTCAAGACGTATGGCCATGTCGATGGCGTCGTCTAGATCTCTCGGACGACTACTAACTACTTGGTTCTGCAACCCGTCTTTAAGTCCTCTGACAAACTTATTTGCTCGGTCCGCATCAGTAGTATACACATGGGGGTAATATTTTTCCAAATGTCTGAATTTAACGACGTATTCTTGCATACTCAGACTCCCTTGTTGAAGGTCCAAGAATTCTTGCATGCGTTTCTCCCGTGTGAAGGTTGGGATGTAGGCACGTGTGAAGGCTTCCTTGAATTCTCCCCAAGTCGCTTCATGATTTGCGAACTTCACTTCACTTTGCGTCCGCCACCATTCCTTAGCATCTCCTTTTAGCATAAAGGTTCCATACCGAACCTTCTTGTTGTCAGGCACTTCCAAGGTGGTAAAGATCTCCTCAGTTTCTATGATCCACTGTTCAGCATCGTCAGCCGTGCCCTTCCCATAAAACTTCGGAGGAAGTAAGCTCATAAACTGTTGATGAGTTGTGCCTCTTGCCTCACCATTTGTTGTCTTGTTTGTATCCGTACTAGTTCCTCCCGAAGAAGAGTTCTGCACCAGTCCCTGCATCAATCCTGTCATCGTCTGCAAAGTGTTCAGAGTGAACGCTTGCTGTTGTTGAATATTTTCAACAGGTGTCCCAGCTCCGGTAGAACAAGTCTCCACATTTCGGCTCCTGGTGCTGCGAGAACCTCTGCCTCTAACTCTAGCACTAACGCTTCCTCCTCTAGTACGAGCCATAGAAACTACACCGTACGGAGGAAAACAAAATATAGCAGTTGCATTCGTAAGTAACAATTTACTAGAACTAATACAAAACTCTGAAATTCAACATTCACAACAAAGCAAAAACACCCTTCTCTAACAGGTTTGGATGACCTTTCCGCTGCTTGTGATCGACATTGGCATTGGACATGGACTCTAGACACTGTGCTTTGATACCAAAGTTGTCACGACCCAATTTTTGACACCAAAAATTTTCTTCTTTCTTTAATATAAATAATTGCGAAAGCAACATTGAGTCATGACCAAAACATAAACAAATGCATTGTATTCAAATAAAACACTTGGACCCAAACAACTAAAATGACCACTAAGCCCAAAATCGACGCAGTGTCCAGAATGCCAATGCCCGTCCATCACAAGACTGAGGTCGTCATTCCAAGAGTCAAAATCTATCAAGGACTACCTGTAGAGATAGAAAGAAGGGTCAGAATTCCTCTGAGTATGGGAAAAATGCCGTCATGAATGGAACATGGCCCAACAAAGTAATATTTAGTTTCGTAAAACTATTCTAAAAAAAAGGACTTATCAAGTGCAACCATAAGTTTTCCCAAAACTTTACACACAAAAGATTTTGTCACATCATCAAAAGCAGAACGAGGTATGCACAACCTCCAAAATTTCGTAGGCTTCCAACCGTGGTTCTCTAGCAATGTCATGGTCATCGTGTCGAGCAACAGAAAACCCCGTGGGCTCTCACGGGCGGAACGAAAAATCTCTTCACCAGGCGATCCAACGGATCGAGGGTACCTGCAGTGAAGCCTCCTGAGATATCCCAGATCACCGCTGCAGCAGCATGGTCTCTCTAGGAACCCGGGGGGAGAGACCAGGAGACATCGCTCCCAAACAGAAACAGAACGAAATCCCGGGCCCTTGTGCCGCCCAATACCCTGTGGGCCCTCCAGTACAGCCAGAAGAGTGGGCGACTACAGAGAACCCTCGCGCACCACCCCTCTCAGGACGAAACCAACACTGGGCAACACAAAAAGCTCGCACTCGCATAAACCATCGCACAAAGTCCATGTCTCGCCTTCGAATTTCGAAAGTGAGGGTTTACCATTGCTAGACATCGTCTAGTACCTCTCACAAAAACCGCCCTCAGGCTCGGTTTTCCACACAACAGAAATAAGTCATTTCATAACTTGATTTAATGGCAACAGAACAAAGTCGAATAAACATGAATAAACATGCAACAGTCCAGAGCATATCACATCCAAAATAAACGCAATAATAACTATATAGAAACAAGAGGGTTCAGCACCCTTTTCTGAAATTCAATTAAAGCAAAAGGCATCAAAGAGCAATAATACATAACAATTCATTCTTCAAGTGAAATTACAAACAAATATACGAAAACCCCCTTTTGGCAATTTCTAAGAACTCGGAAGATGCTATTTCGTTATTTCGTATGAGGTATTAGGCTCATGTAGAAAATAACTTTCACGAGCCTCTTTTTGCAAAAGATTTTCACAAAAGTGTTGCGGCATGAATGCATAAAAAATTTAACAGCCTTTTCGTAAATTTCACTAATAGGGTGGACCCGCTTTGAAAGTTTTGAAATGACTATAACTTCATTCAAGTCCAACCCTCTCCTCATTTTCTCGCTGGTTTTCTCTCTCCTCACGAGAGCATCTCCTCCTTCTTCTCGTTCGACGGTGGAGCCACCGTCGGTCTCCAAAGAACACGAAGCAGACAGAGATGTCTCTATCTCGCTCGAGGCTCGACGTCGGGTTTCCACACTCACGCCTACTGACCACCCGACGCCTTCAGCAGCCACAGTTTCCTCCGCTCTCATTCTCCCAGCACCACCATCGTGAGGACGTCGGCCTCCCAAACCAGGTGCGTCTCTCTCGGCCATCACTTTCTTTGCAACGAGGATGAACCGGCAGTAAGGAAGAGCGGCAGGAGGAAACTGCAACTCCAACGGCGTGTTCCACCCCCTTTTTTTTTGTATGACAGCCAGTCTGGGAATGACGATTGTTTTCCCATTTAAGATTTGCGTAACACGATGAGTGGCCAGACCCTTCGTGAGGGTTCTGAAATTATTTCCCTCTCTTTGTAGTCCGTTTGAAGCCTCTATTAAGCCCTAACTTAGATATACATGCTCTGTTTAGGGATGATTCGAGTTTGGTTTCTCACGGGTGAACACATACAGCCTAATACAGGAACCAAGGGTTTCGAATCAACCAATCTAGGCATTTCACTATTATACATGCATATAACCATATGTACCCACCAGAAATCAAGCAGAACATACCATCGTTTTCTTTCCTGCGGTTTGTTTGAATCTAACAACAAAGTCATCATCTTACAAATGCAGGCTCTAATTTAGGGTCTATTGTAATCTTCGTTTCTCTGGGACAGACTAGTAACAGAAAAACAAAGACCAACATCTAATCTATGATTATCATGCTTTACATCACATATCTGTCATTAGCATGCATTATCAGAGGTATTTCGAACTAAGAACACCGTAGATCATTCCAACCATATGATATGACGCCTCAAGCATGGATTCCTCTTGTAAGCATATAAATACATAGATTCTCATATAATGTATCCATAAACAATAAAAATATACAGGCTTCATGCTGCATTCATGGTAGAAAATCCCCCATACCTGTAATCAATACTGATTTCCAGCAGCGACCCCGTTCCTTGATCTCAGCCACCAGAGAGCAAAGATGAAGATCGATCTCTCTTTCTCCCTCTTTCACTCAAATTCCTTGCTACTGGACGTTCTCCTCAATGGCTGCGGCAAAGGGGTGATCAATTTCTGGAAAATGAGGTTAAATAGACCCCCTATGATGCCTCCCTCGTTGCCATATGAATTTTGAAATCTCTCTCTCTCGGAAAGGAATGATCTTTCAGTTTTTTTTTTTGTTTTTCTTTCCTCTTTCCTTCTTTCCATAACCGTTTACTTTAGGACCAAATCGACAGTTTCCATTATATTTTACAGTCAATTTGATCTACCGTTTAGATTCCTTCCCCTATCAACGCTCCTCACAATTAAGAAAAGGAAAGGAAAATCATGGGCATTACAGAGAGAGCTCAAGAGAAACTCTAAGTCTTCAAGTAAGAATACACTAGAGTTTCTCCCAATGACCAATCTTACCCAAGAGGGAGGAAATGAGGGGTATTTATAGAAGATTTTGGAGCCAAAACCCTAAATTTAAATTTTTTTGAATTTTCCCCATTTTCCATCCGAATTTTACATAATTTTAAAGTATTTTGAAAAAGAAATGGCTTGAAAATGGACATGATTGGCTATTAAACTTATAAAAATATATATTTATTTTTTAAAAAAAAATGAGTTGGGCCTTTGCCCAACCAAAAAGACTAAAATCACCTTCTAAAAGGAGTTTCTTTTGTCAAAAGGAGAGGCAAATGAGTCTTGCCCACCAAAAGACCAAAATCACCCTCTAAAAGTAGTTTCTTTTGTCAAAAGAAGGAGCAAATGGGTCTTGCCCACCAAAAGACTAAAATTACCCTCTAAAAGGAGGTTTTTTGGTCAAAAAGAGGGGCAAATGGGTCTTGCCCACTAAAAGACTAAAATTATCTTCTAAAAGGAGGTTTTTTGGTCAAAAGGAAGGGCAAATGGATCTTGCCAACTAAAAGACTAAAATTACCCTCTAAAAGGAGGTTTTTTGGTCAAAAGGAATGGCAAATTAGTCTTAAATGATCTATTTGGATCTGAACTTGGGTTTTGGATCTGAAAGTAGTATTTTAGATTTAATTTGGATCTAAAAGTTGTATTTTGGATCTAAGAGTTGTATTTTGAATTTGAATCTTGTGCCTAAATTTGAATTTCGCACTTGGATAAAACATCATAGTCTTTTGAAAAAAATTTGGGGTGATTACAGACTTGTACTCAACTTCAGTGCTGGACCGAGCAACTGTTCTTTATTTTATAGAAGCCCATGAGACAACATTATTGCCTAGGAAAGCAACAAAACCTCCGGTCGACTTTCGATCTTCTGGACTGCCAGCCCAGTCTGCATCGGCAAAAATACTCAACTGCAAAGATGATGATCGAATCAAGCGAAGAGCATAATGACTGGTTCCTTTTAAATACTGAAGTATTCTTTTGACCATCGTCCAATGAATAGTCTTTGGCGAGTGCATGAATTGACAAGCGCGATTTACAGCAAATGCAATATCTAGACGTGTGAGAGTAACATATTGTAGTGCGCCTATTATACTTCGATACATCGTGGGATCCCAAAATAAATCCTCAGTGGCTGTAACAGATTTAGCGACCACCATGGGGGATGTTGTGGGTTTGGCATTGTCCATTTGAGCTTTGTGAAGAATGTCAGTAATGTAACGACGTTGACTTTGATATATCTCCCCAGGCCTTTGCTTGACTTCAATACCTAGGAAATAGGTATAGGGACCAAGATCCTTTACCGAGAATGCAGAGCCAAGCTGTTCAATAATATGAGAAACGAGAGACGGCGCGGATCCGGTGATGATCAAATCATCGACATACACAAGAAGAAAAACGTGATTGCCATCGCGGGAGTAAATAAACAGAGATGCATCAGACTGAGAAGCAACAAAGTCAATGTCGCAAAGGAAACAACTCAAGCGATGATACCAGGCACGTGGAGCCTGCTTGAGCCCATACAAAGCTTTGTCTAGCTTGCATACATGATGAGGATAGGTGGCATCTTGAAACCCCTCTGGTTGAGCCATATAGACATCTTCAGAAAGAAACCCATTTAGAAAAGCATTATCAATATCAAGTTGTTGTAAAGACCAGTCAAACTGAACGACTAAAGAGAGTAGTACTCGGATAGTAGTTGGTTTGACGGTGGGACTGAAAGTTTCTTGATAGTCAATACCAGCCGTTTGAAGAAAACCCCAGGCGACAAGGCGTGTCTTGTGTCGTGCGATAGAGCCGTCAGGATGACGCTTGATTTTATACACCCATTTGGAACTGATAATGTTGAAGTCAGGTTGAGGCGGAACGAGATGCCATGTTTTGTTTTTCTGCAATGCTGAAAACTCTAATTGCATAGCTTGGCGCCAACACGTGGAACGAATAACCTCTTTAAATGTTCCTGGTTCTTCTTGTTCATGGATGGCAGAAAAAACTTTGGGTTTTAACGAGCCAGTCATGGAACGAGTGATCGTCGAGTGAGAAGGCTGCGAAGCATCTTGAGTGGCTGCGACGTCAATAACTATGTCCGACGAAGGAGCATCTAATGAGGACGACGCCAAAGTCATGGTGGGTGTAAAGATCCGTGAGGATTGAGAGAGAGAGAGCAGAGGAACAAGAGAAGAAAGAAAGATTCAGAAAATGAATCACTTGTATATTTGCTATTGATTATACAAGGTATTTATAGAGTACAAGAAAGATGACGTTACAACAAATAAGGCAAGAAATAAAATCGTGCAATCAGATCCTAAATTGAAAGTGATTCATACGATTTTATTTCTTGTTGAAATCATTCCCTAATTCAAGCTCCTTCCTGATTCCATGATCTTTCCTTGACAGAAGCTCTTTCCTGTTTCAAGATCTTTCCTTAACACCAATTGTTGTGGTTGGTGGGTTGATTTAAGTGTCCAAAAAAACCGCACAGTATCAAAAAGAGAATGCTCATCAAAGTTTTGTTAAGAAAGCATTTCTGATACCTCTAAAAGGAAGTGACTAATGCAAAATGACCAAAATGCCATAACAGTGGGGGGACTTCAGTAATTCAATGAGAGATAATCCGGTGGGGAACGAGGGTATTTAGGAAAATTTTCTCCCTCCCTCCTTCACTTTCAATTCAGCACCACGGAATCTTGAAAAATGAAATCTCACATTTTTATGTATTCAATAATTTTCCCTAAGTGGCAATGAGGAATCTCATGCCTGAGTGGCGGCAAGCTATTTATTGGCGGCCTTTATGGAGACGACAATCATTCAAGGCTAGAGCGAGAAATTTTTCATGAAGGGAGCTGAATTAAAGTTTCTAAATTTTGACAGGGGCCAAATATCATTTTTGAAAATTTTTACATAAGACAAATGAAATTTTATAAGTTTTTTTTTTTTCCACCTCCTCTTACTCTACCCCTGCAGCCACTGCTGCCACCACCTTAACCAACTCCTTCCCTCTTCTTTCATCTCTTATTCTTCTTCCTCCTCTTCTTTCTAATGATAAATGCCCTATCAAAGTACCTAGGCTGAAGGGCAGAGATAAGTGGAGGCTCGGTGAGGGTGCTGATAAAGGTTGAGGAAAAAAAAAAGTAACACAAGAAGAGGAGAAAGCCTCTTGCGTGATAAGAAGCGAGAATAATCATTAACATATATAATATGGTTTGCAATATAACGGCTGAAGATAATTACAAAATATGGTAGCAAGATAAGGAAGGCAATACGCAAGGGATTACAACATAATTTAAAATTTTGAAAATTTCTTTCTTTAGTTGTGCTGATCCACCACCTGGCGATCTCATCTCATAATTCAATGAAAGTCCATTGAGCACAATTTGAACTAATTTCACCTGGGGTATGATAGTAGGCAGCAGCATCAAGAAAGTCAACTAAAAGATTAATTTTCTGCAAGTAAGAAAACATATTTGAGTTACTTTTCTTAATGAACATCAGATCTTTTTTCCATAACATGACGCTCAGTAAGGACCGAGACCCATACAATTTTTCCAATGCAAAACAGACTTCTAGCAAGTCCTGATTATTTGACTAAGAACAGCTTGAGAGTTGAGAGACGGTGGCTTTAATCCAACTTAAAACCAATTGATCTGATTTTCTCCATATCGCGAACTCACAATTGGGTTTAGTCGATAAAAAATGGGGAAATGAAGCTCAGTTTTTTATTTCTTAATAAAACACATGCACATAAGTTTACGTGAGAGAGATGATCACCAACCAACAGGTCTCGAGTTTGATGATGGAAATACCAATCAAATAAAATTAACCTCACACAATCACGAAATTCAATAGTCGAACAGATCTTTACGGGACGAATCAAAAATGAAAAATGCAAGATGGATTCGGACCAAATATAACTTTAATTACGAATTTATATGCGTCTACATCGTTGGAACGGACAACCCCGTTGCGAAAGTTAAAATTATAATTATTTGAAGGTGATATCGATGGGAGGCATAAAAATCTCAACGCCTACGGAAAGTATGCAACTAATTCACAAAAAATACTACAGGGCACATTACTAAAGAGGCTCGCCAACAGAGACGGCCAAAAGCCCTTGCTGACCCTCGCTGTCCAATGCGGGTCACTGTCGACCCATGCTGCCAAACTGGGTCACTGGAGTCGATCACCGGACCCATTATTGCGTATCTTAGAAAAATCTTATATTTAAATTATAAATAGAATTTGAAAATTTTTATTTGGAAAATGCAATTATTAAATCATGATTAATGAATATGGAAACTTTGCACCTCAAAATTCACCAGAGTAACTTGACACTATAGGTTTCGGGTATTATTAATATCTATAATTCATGGTTCTTAAAGCCGTAGTCTCCTATTATGTCCTTGTTTGGTGTCCAAGCAGTCTTTTGCATATGACTCTCTTTTTCCCAAAACAAATTCAAAATCCAAAAGATGACGTTTCTTTTGAAAACAAGGGTTTGGCTGTCTTATTTAGGTGGCATATTTGAAAAGTGTGTCTTTGGGACAGGTCAATGATTTTTAAGTTTTTATTTTTAATTTTCGGCTGGTGTCACATACATTTTCAACGGTTTTTGGCAGCCTGCTCTTGTCTTTAATTTTACTTGTCATTTTCTTTTCTCATTTGTCTTGAGTGGTGCAGTTTTATAGATAGCGCAATTGGTTGGATTGAGCGGTGCAGTTTTATAGATAGCGCAACTGGTTGGATTGAGTGACGACTGATGAATAAAACAACTGGGTGGATTGAGTGGTGTTATATTCATGTCCTCCGAAACTTAAAAGTTGGTATTGAAAACTTTTGGACTTTATTAGGGGCTCTATTATGGCGGCTACAAACGGTTCTTCGTCCTTCCCGCTTCCCCCTATCTCCTCTCTCTCTCTTTACTAGCTTCTGATTCCCCTTTGGACACTCCTTGACACAGAGTGAGAGAGGGAGAGAGATGGCAATCTTCTTCTACATCTGCTGCGGTGCAGCTTCCCTTCTCCTGTTGTTTCCGTGTCTCTGTGTTTTGAGAATCTTCACAGGGAAATCTCTAGGCAGCAAGGCGTACCCACCTGTGAAGGGAACTATTTTCCATTTTCTTAGATGCTTGGATAGTTTCTATGATTACCAAGCAGAAATTGCTACCCATGACAAAACATTCAGGTACCTTGCCTTTTCCCAGAGCGAAGTCTACACTGCAGACCCGCAGAACATCGAGTATATCCTGAAGACGAACTTTGCTAACTACGACAAGGTAACCAACAAAGGCCACCTTCTATCGTCTGCTCTGTTTTTGGTGGTTGTTACTTGCTGGATTTTTGAGGCACAGTTATTGAGTCGTGAAGGCGACTCAATAAGCAACCAGTGGTGGACCATGAAATGCTTTAATTCATTGCTGTTGCAGGGAGAGTATCATCAGGAGATAACGAAGGATCTTCTTGGAGAAGGTATTTTTGCAGTGGATGGTCAGAAATGGCGTCACCAAAGAAAAGTAGCAAGCTACGAGTTCTCCACCAAGGTGCTGAGAGATTTCAGCAGCGTCATTTTCCGGAGGAACGCTGCTGTTCTTGCACAGAAGATTTCAGATAACGCAGAGGCCGATCTGCCGATGGATATGCATGTGAGCGTATTCACCTTGTTCACAAGATGTCCTGTCTTCCGCATGGATTATGTAGATGTACTTCTGAAGTTGCTACATTTTCCATCCAATTTCCAAATATCAGACACATACGTTTCGACACCACACCATGTTTTTTCTTAAACAGGGACGCGAACATTTCAAAACACTGTTAAACAGTAATTGCCGAAACATTTGAATTGGTGATGAGCGCTGGTTAGTAGAACAAACCTGATCATAAGGCTCCAACAACTCTGCGGCCCTTTTGGGGCAAGAGACCAGTATAGTTGCAGAGGTGAAAGCCTAATAAGTTCAAGGAGCTTTTATCTAGTTCTTCTACCCGCTCGGTACTCTACCCTCCCAGAAAGCCCACGGTGGAGCGAGAGGTTAAAGTAACTAGTTCCACCTGGTTTTCCACCACTGAAGTAGTTTTTCTGTGCTCAAGAAAAATACAAATGCTCCCACTAAAGTAAAGTTGTTTCTCTGTTCTCCAGAGAAATAAAAACGTCCAGTAACCAGATTGGTTCTTTGCATCTTCTGGTTCCATGGCAAGGCGACCATGCTTCTGTCTTGAATTATCGTTTTTCTTTTTTCTTTTGTGTGTTTCTGTGCCAAATTCAATGTCTGAGTTGATCAGATTGATGTAGAACGAGAAAGCTTATCAAGTTGATCAAAAGATAGATTTAGCGATGCCTGTGGTCATAACTCGCGAGCGTTTTTATCTTTTTGTTACAGTTTCTGTTAACCGTGCAGAACAAGTATCACCTGTGGAGTGTGATTGCTTTCATGTACGTATCTCTGTGTCCAATGCAGGAATTATTCACTCAATATTCCATGGACTCCATATTCGAAGTTGGATTTGGGGTGAAATTGAATATTTTGGATGGAACTAACAAGGAAGCGATTACGTTCACCAAGGCTTTTGATGAATCGAACGCTTTGACATTTCACCGTTACGTTAACTTATTCTGGAAGGTCAAGAGATTTCTTAATGTTGGTACAGAAGCAACACTGAGAAAAAATATTGCAGTGATTGATGAGTTCATCAACAAAATCATCAGTTTTAGACGGAAGAAGTACTCGTGCCATCAAAGTTCATCTGTAAGCATCAACCTTTGGACCTTTCTTTTGGAACTAAATTGTGTATGTTTCTTAAATGCAGAGACATGATTTGCTGGGTTTTGAAAATAATAATAGGTGAAGGAAGATATTCTGTCAAGGTTCCTTTTGGAAAGTGAGAAGAATCCGGAGACCTTGAACGATCGTTACTTGAGGGATATCATTTTGAACTTCATGTTTGCCGGGAAAGATACCACTGGGGGCACGCTTTCATGGTTCATATATTTGCTCAGCAAGCATCCTCTTATACAAGAGAAGATTGCACAGGAGGTCAAGGAGATTGTTGGCTCTTGTGAAAAAGGACAGTTTACTCAGTTCGTCCAAAAACTTACAGAAGGGGCATTAGAAAAGCTGCAGTATCTTCATGCTGCTTTGAGTGAAACCTTGAGATTGTATCCTGCAGTCCCCATTGTAAGCATTATAATTCCTCTCCTTTGACACTCTTATCTGACTGAAGACATTTTGGTTAAATACAGCCTAGTTAAGCGAATAACATAATTGTTGTTCTGTTGTATAAGAAGAAACATAGAAGCTTTGCTCGTTTTTGCACCCACCTGCACATTCACACATAAAGTTGATGATGTGTTTTGTCCATTGTCACAAAAAACGGGAACGGGTATTAAACGGCGAGGAAAAAAACGGGTATAATACGGCAAAGTTTTATATCTCGGGAATAAAACGGGAAAAGTTCGACAAATTTTTAAAAAAAATTAAACATTTAATACATCTTAAAAATTATAAAAAATAATAATTAATAAAAAATGGGAAAAAAACGAAAAAAAAAAGGAAAAAAACGTATAATACGGGTATTATACGGGTATAATACGGCAGAACTGTTTTTTTTGAAAAAAACGGGAATAAGACAGGTATTATACGGCAAACCTGTTTTTGGCGTTAAATACGCGTTTTTTTGAAAAAAACGGCATTTTTTGTGACAATAACTTTTGTCATTCAGAGTGTAGTGCAGTGCTTTTTCCATTCCCCCTTTTCAGATTTTAGGAGTAACAAAGGTAGTTTGAGTTGTCATGAGAAATTTAAAACATGTTTCCACAATAATTTAAAACATGTTAAAACACAAATTCAATTTTCTTTTTTGAAACAGCATGAATTAAAACATGTTTTATGTTGAATTAGTATTTACAAATGCAACACATTTTGTTTAAAATCATTTTTTACAAAGTTTAAAAAGTCTGGATTTTGTTCTTGAGGTAAGTAAATGAGATATATATATATATACATATGTGTGTGTGTGTTTGTGTGTTTGGGGGGTAGGGGTGGGGGGCGGGACACCTAACATTCTTTTCATCAAGTGCGTAGCGAATGGTCAAGTTATTCTCATTGCAATGTTAAATAACGGGAACGGTTGTCAAACCACAAATTATAAAAGGTCGTTTGTCTCCTTCACTCCTTCCCCCCAAGTCGCAAGGTATTGAACCCCAGACCTCTCTCTTTTCTCTCTCTCACCATCTCCCTATCTCTCCTGATCCCCCTCTGTCTGCGCTGGCCGCCCTCGTCAGCCGCCCGTTGGGCCACCACCATTGCTGCTCCTCTCTCTCTCTCTCTCTCTCTCTCTCTCTCTCTCTCTCTCTCTCTCTCTCTCTCTCCCGACTCTCTCTCGCTTGGGCAGGCGGTCTCATCCGGCCTCCTCCTGCGATTCTTTCTTTGCTCGCCCTCTCGCTAATCTGCTCGGGCAACCTCCTCCGACTCTCTCTCGCTCGGGCGGGCGGTCTCCTCCTGTCATGTGGTCTCCTCCGGCCCCTCGGGCGACCTCCTTCGGCTGCTGACCTTCAGCACAACATTCACCGGCTCGAATTACGGTCAGGCGGTCTCCTCTGTCTCCTCCGGCCCCTCGGGCGATCTCCTCTGGCTCTCTCTCGCTCGGACGGGCGGTCTCCTCCCGTCAGGCAGTCTCCTCCGGCCTCCTCCTGCCCCCTCGAGTGACCTCCTCCGGCTCTCTCTCGCTCGGGCGGGCGGTCTCCTCCGTCTCTGCCGGCCCCTCGGAAGGCTCCGTCTCCACCAGCCCCTCGGAGGGCTCCGTCTCCACCGGCCCCTCGGACGGTCCCCTCCGGCCACTGGGGAGGTTTCCTCAGGCTCCTCGGGCGATCTCCTCCGGCTCCTCTGGATCCTTGGGTGGACTCCTCTGGCCCCTCGAGTGGTCTCCTCTGGCTCCTCCGGTGCCTCTCTGAGAATCACCGCCTCTTTCAGGCGCCTCTTGCCTGTTCTGCGCTCTGAGCAGCACCCGACCGACATCGTCCCGCACCCCCCTTGGCACCCTGAGCAGCTCCTCTCCCCGAGCAAGACCGGCGTCCTCCCGCACCCCCTTGCCACCCAGCGCTACTCCTCTCCCAGAGCAATGCAGCTCCCCTTTCCCTCTCTATCGCTTGGGGCGCACTGGAGCCGTGGGGCGTCTCTCCCTACGTCTAGAGCGAGCTGCGCAATATCTGTTTGTTGAATCGCCAGTGAGAAACACGTCCTTTTTCGGTGCGTAGCCCGCTTTACTCTTGCACGTGGGTGGTATCATGGCTGCCTTTCCTCCTCTCCCGCCTTTGCGACCGCCCCCGGGGGCTTCGGGTGGGGCTCCTAGTCTTTGTAGTATCAAGCCGGGTAACCCCTCCCTCTTAATCGTTTGCTTTGTCATGCGGCGATCAGTTTTCTTTGCTCGCCTGAGGGGGTCCGTCAGGCTAGGGCATTGTCTTTCAGTTGGCAGTCTACTATATTCAATTGTGTTTTCGTCGGCTCACTTCAATTGAGAGTCCGCTCGCGGACACCTCCAAGCTTTCCTCCCTCCCACGCGTTGTTGTTTTCTCCTTTGCATATGGGTGATTGTTCCTTGCGGCCGCGGCTCCCCAAGGTGGTCTTCGTTGCTAGGCCAGCCCCCTCAAACAGGTGTGTCCCCTCTTCTCGGCGTGCTTCCAGGCTTCGTCACCTTCTTCGGTCTATCGCTTCTATCCACGTCAGATGGGGCCAATGGTGGTGTCAGAGGTGTGCTTCCTTGAACGGCCGCCGGACTGTCAGGTGTTCTCGATGTCGTTTTTCTGCTTGTTAGAATGATCGTCACCTTTTTGCTCGGCGGCATGGTTTTGCAGCGGTCACTTCTTCCTTCTGGGTCCTGGTTCCTCTGCTAGTCGTTCAGCGATCACCCTCTTCGGATGAGAGGTATATGTTCTTTGGCTTTATCAGACTTCCTTGGCCTGGTGCGCGGGGTCCGCCTTTTTTGGTACAGGTTCCACAGATCTTCATCCCAGGTGATCCGCCGCACCAGTGCTCTTCGGTGGTAGAGCTACCGCCTTCACAGCTTCCGCCCTTCCTTCCCTCACTGCGGGCACCATCCTCTCCTCAGCGAAGGAGTCTAGCATGCTCTCTGCCGCGCTCCCCTGAGGTACCCTGATTGCCCTTTTCTTTTCCTGCTTTGCATGTTGGGGCTTCATGCAAGTCCACCTCGGGATGCCCCGACCCGATGTTGTTTACTGATCAGTCTCACCTTGGTGACGTCCGGTCGTCCGCACCATCACTTTCGGCTGCCCGCCCATCGGCAGAGGGTCGCCCCCTTGAGGTTGTTGTTGTTACTCACTCTTGTTCGACTGCGGCCTACATTGTCTTGGCCTTTGGCGTCTCGACACCCCCAGTCAGCCTTTCTCTCTCTGTTGCTTGTACGTTGCTCTTTACATTGGTTACTTGGCCCCCTATGCCCCCCCCCCCCCTTACACCCAGGACCTCCTCCTTTGCCTATCTGCTTTGGGTTTCTTCTGTTTCTTTTGATAGTAGCTTTAGCTCTTATTTGCCTTCCCTGCATATTCTGCTCCCTAGACTCAGTCGCGGCTCTCCTCAAAAACCAGCCTACCTGCCCCTCCCACCTGTTAGCCCTGCCCTCCCCCACATCCCCTGTGTTGGCACTTTTTCCCTCGCCCTGCGCTCTGAGTTTGCATCCACTTCTGCCCTTTCGTCCTCCTCTGTTCAGTTGTCTGGTCCCACCACTAGACTAGTGGTTTGTCACTCCCTGCTCGATAGGTTGCCACATGTTGCCCCCTTGTTGGATGCTGAGTTAGGCATCTCCCTCCCGGATGCGTTTGACGCTCTTTAGGTCTCTCTTCCGCCGGAGCAACTTGATTTGTTGCGCTCCTCTTTTGTTGCCATTGTGGCATCGGTCTCCCGCAGCCTCCATCCTCCCTCGTGGGGCCGCCAGGGCGGCCAGGCGTGGGTCGCTTCACGTGGTTCCCCCATGAGGGTTGCATGTTGGAATGTGTGGCGCCTCAGTGCCCGTTATCGGTGTAGATATCTCTTTTCTTGGATCCGTCAGGATGGACCTTCGGTGTTAATCGTGGTTGAGACCAAGTTGTCTGTCATTTCTCACGCTTGTGTTCATATTTTCTTGCGTCAACCATCCTTTGGGTTCCTTCCAGCTTGTGGAGCTGCGGGCAGCATCCTGCTGGCTTGGTCTCCACCCCTTACGGGGACTGTTGTGCATGTCGGTAGGTACTCTATCTCTGCTTCTCTCAGCGGACTCTGGCCAAATGGTTTGGTCTTGGTTACTGCGGTTTATGGCCCTTACGTTGGGGCTTTGCGTGGACAGTTGTGGGCTGAGCTGCATCAGGTTCGCCAGCTTGCAGCTTCACCTTGGCTGCTGGTAGGAGACTTTAACTGTTTGCTTAGCCTTGCTGACTCATCCTCCTCTGTCACTTCTGACCCGTCTATGTCTGCTTTTCGATCGTTCGTTGATGAGTTCGGTCTTTTCGACGTGCCTTCGACTAATGGTATGTTTACTTGGTCCAACAATAGGAACCCTTCGATCCTCTGTAGGTTGGACCATATCTTCCTCTCGCCTGAGTTGTTCTCTGTTTTTCCTTCGTCCTCCTTGGTTCTTGGTCTGAGGCACTTGTCTGATCATGCCCCGCTGCTCCTTTCCCTTCTTCGGGGTAGGGCTGGTGTTGGGCACGCCAGGTTCCGTTTTGAGCTTTGGTGGCTCCGAGATGAATTCTTTGTGGCTATCGTCCCTAATTAATGGGCTCGTGCAGTCCATGATAGGTGGGCTGCTTTCAGGCTCTCGCGGAAGTTTCACTTCATTAGGAGAGAGGCCCTCGCCTGGAAGCGCATTATCTGGAGCGGCGAATTTTTGGAGGTGGCTGATTAGGATGAAGAGAACTTGTCCCTTTAGGCCTCTGACAATATTTCTGCAGATTAGTCTTCTCGTCTCCTTTGTCTGTAGAGTTTTACTCAGGAGTGGCGGATTATGGAGTCTATCCACTGGCAGCAGCGCTCTGGGCTGGGTTTGCTTGCGCATGGGGACCAGAACTCTAAATTCTTCCACTTGGCCGCCTCTCAAAGGCACCGTCAGACGTTGCTCCAGTCCATGAATATCGGGGGTAGGGTTTTTCTTGGCGATGACATCCTCCCTGCTCTGAGCGCTCGATTCCAGGATTTCTACTCTAAACCACTTCGCTTCCGTGCCACGCTGCTGGATTTTCTCCTCTCCCCTCTGTCTGTCCCTTGTGCGATCTCTCTTGAGCGGCCCTTCCTGCGTCAAGAGATCAAGAACGCAGTTTGGGCCCTTGGCTCTGGTAAGGCGCCCCGCATTGATGGGTTCCCTGTCGAATTTTTTCGTACGTTTTGGGAGGTTTGTAGCGTAGATGTGTTTCCATTTTGTGATGAGTTCGCCTTCAATTCTGTTTTCCTGAAGGAATTTAATAAAGCTATATGCGTCTTGGTGCCTAAGCGCCCTAACCCTACGAACGTCACCCACTTTCACCCGATCTCCATCCTAGCACACCTTACAAGATTATTGCTAAGTTGCTTTCTTTGCAGCTTGCGCCTGTCATGCCTTCTATCATTAACCCCTTCCAGGTTGCTTTCGTCAAGGGTCGGCGTCTGCAGGACGCGGTTGTCCTAGCCAATTCACTCCTTTTACTGTCTACAGCTTCCTTCATTCATCCTTAAGTTGGACATCTCTAAGGCCTGTGACTCGATTAGTTGGGAGTTCCTTTCTGACCTCCTCACACGTCTTGCTTTTGGTCCATCGTTTAGACAGTGGATCATGTCGCTTGTCACTAGGGCCCAGCTTGCATCTCCTTCAATGAAAAGTGTGGCGATTTCTTCTGTCTCGAGCGTGGCCTACGTCAAGATTGCTCGTTATCGCCCTTGCTTTTCAACTTGGTTGCTGAGAGCTTTTCTTTGCTTTTCCATCACGCAACGGTCGTTGGCTTCCTCACACATCATTCGCTCTTCCACTTATAGACTTTCTCCACCTTTCAGTATGTTGAAGATTTTCTCCTGTTCGGCAGTGCTTCCCGCCAACAGATTGTGAGAACGTGGCTCATCTTTCAGGTTTTTGAGCTCATCTCGGGTCCTTCTATCAATTCCGCCAAATGTCACGTTTCTCTCATTCACGCGGATCCGGCCACGGTACTTCTCGCGGAAGCTTGCTTTGGGTGTAAGGCTACTAGTCTGCCCATGAACGACTTGGGGCTTCAGATTACGTTGTCACCTTCTACACCCTCCTTTTGGAATGGAGTGGAGCAGAAGCTCACTGATCGCCTTCAGTGTTGGCAGGGAAAGTTGTTTTCTCTCCCAGGTCGTATTACTCTAGCTAGGAACTGCCTTGCGTCGGTCCCACTTCATGGTTTGACTGTCTTTCGGCCTCTTGTGGCTATTTTGCGTAGGTTTGATAAGCATATTCGTAAGTTTATTTGGAATGGTGATCGACCTTCAAATCACCTTGTGCATTGAGATGTGGTTGCCTTTCTGCGCCTTGTACATTCTCCTATCACTCAATTCATTAGTTCCAGATTCGACTTGCCTTCCCTTAGCGTCTAGAATAGTTCTATCTCTCACACCTCCCCCTCTCACTTTTGGTGTGACATGCTTTCTGTCCTTCCTCTTTTCCTCTGCCTTGCTGACCTCTCATCGTCCACGTCCCCATCCTGACCTCTTTCACCTACCCATGAGTTCACTTTTTCTTCTTGCTACATGGCCTCCTTTAGTCCTTCTGTCACGTCGTTCCCACCCCGGTCCCTTTGGTCTCTCGGCCCATCTCCTCGTGCCATTGCTTTTGGTTGGCTTCTTCTTACTGGCCATATCAACACTTTTGACCACCTACAGTGCCTTGGCATCAGTTTGGCTAATCAGTGTCCCATATGTCTTGTCGCGACTGAGTCTCGGGTCCACCTTTTTACTTCTTGCCTTTTTTTCTCTAGTGTCTTTGCTTCTACTTGGTCTTCCCTTGTTAGTAGTCCTGTCCACGGCAAGCATACAACGATACCATGGCGTCTGAGAAGCTGATGCTTTCGATGATGCATCTACCGTTCATTTCTGATTCTTAACATGCCAATCAAAACTTTGCTCAAATTTTTCTAGTGAACGTAAACAATGTTGACTGCCTTTGTAGAAACACCTTTTCAGGCGTGGAGGGTTTAAATTGCCAATGTTGACTGCAACTTAGGCGTTTAGGTGAAGGAGACCACGATTATAAAAACTTTTGGACGACCCACAACCGCAATTGAAGGGAGGATTAACTAGTGGATTTTGGTATTGGGAGTTGGTGAAAAGGAAAAGAAAAGCTTTGGCGGAAGATCCCTCCTCTTCCCTGAAGATTCGTTAAGATTAAATTCATTTGATGAACTATATTTGAGTAAATGAATGACTTAAATATCATCTATATCAATACGTCAAAAATCTGGTTTTAGTAGCTTTGCGATAAAAGGTTTGCATTTGTGGCATATGCAAGTAATACTGCTCAAGGGAAGCACCCACTCTACTTTCAGCAGGCATTTTTTGTTGCACACTAATATTGTTAGTTTAGTGACACTTCTTGAAGGCCACTGAACGTCAATATTCTGGCAATGGTCTTAACCAGGGGCGGAGGGACGGGGGCCCACCTAGGTCGTGGCCCCACCCTAGCTAACTAACAAAAAATTACATTAGAAATTTTGAAAAACTTTAGTTGTCTAATGTATTTTTTGTATTCTGATTTAGTTTGGCCCTACCCGAATAAATTCGTTGGACCGTTTGGCCCGATCGAACGACCGTTTAACCCGCCCCTGAAAAAAATCCTGGCTCCACCCCTGGTCTCAACCATCCAGCAATCAAACCTATCTATTATTGAGATATGAACCCTCAAATTATATAGTCAAATTTGGATCCATTGGTGAGGTCTAACCAGTTCTATCATTGAATAGACTTCGAGAGAGTATGATGTTGTTCAACAAGTGTTCGAGATTCGATAAAGATCTGATGCATTGAGATCCTAGTCATACTCTTGTATGATTTATGATATTCAGGTTGAATGTAGAAAATTGGGTCTCCCTTTTCGAATCTCTACGGTCAGTAGCCAGTTAGGCAAAGACCCATCTTCTTCACCTCATGGTTTTACATGTTTACTGTAACAAACCCCATACTGTCTATGGGTTCATCGTTTAGACCCTATAGGAACTTGGTTTTCTACGTTAGAAAGACAAGAAACTCTGATAATTAATCATTTAACCAACTTACTTATACGTGAGACATGGTTACGGGTACGGGTATGCACAACCCTTTGTGCATTACATCTGTCTCTCTGACTCACTTTTGTTGGGGTCCTAGCGCACTCTTGAGAGTACATGTCATGCACATAGGCTTGTGCATGTTTGCATTGTGCACAACCCTGTGCATATAACCAGCTTCTCTTATACATCCTTTATGTGCATGCGAGACTTTAGGTACAAGTGTTAAACATGTCCTGGACTCGTGATGACAATATTAAAACTAGATTCACTTTGATATCGAGTTCAGGCTTCTAGCTAGCATCTCTTTACCCATCTTCAAACAGCTTTGGTTCTTGTTTTAAAAAGGGTAAGAAGCACAAGAACTAACTATTAACCTCAAAAGTTTGCAATAAACTTTAATATTTTCATAATGTAGTGGAAGTGTGGCACGTATTCAAGGCAAAAGACAAGGATGTCTAAAAAATTTGAATAGGTTTGGAGGATTGTTTCTGGCAGACGTTTTTCTTCATGTTTGACTCAATGTGTGGAACCAAGAGAAGTTGAATTTTAAGTAAAATGCTTACTCCTGCCAAAATCTTTTTGAATAATAAACGAATTTATTCTCAGAAAATAAAAACTCTAAGCACAATCGTAAACTAGGAATAATTAATTTTCACCTTTCATGTAGCTTCACTTTCATTAAGAGTGATCTGAAAAGTAAATTGAAGCCTACGTCATATAATTGGCAAGAGTAAGCTTAAGAAAAGGTTGAAGAGAGATATTCCCACCTTTTCCTTTCCTTTAAAAAGAGAGAGAGAGAGAGAGAGAGAGAGAGAGAGAGAGAGAGAGAGAGAGAGAATAGAACAAGCCAAAGAAATTGAAGATTTGTGGGATGAGTTGTTGCCAAGTAATTAACTAGACATTCCATGCATAACCATCATCCAGCCATGAGCTCTTCTAAATCCATCGCCACTTTCAGCAACAATGAAACTTTGAGAAATCACAAAAGCTATGACAAGGTCACCTGCTTTGATACCATGTATACAGCAAGATGTAGACACAAATATATATCAAAATTGCTGAATTCTTCCTCAATGCAAAAACAACCGCCCAATGATCACAAGTGCATACAACAAAAAGTGCACTTAAGGAACAAAACAAAAGTATTAATAGAAGCCAAAGAAAGCTTCAAAGAAGCCTAAAATGGGACAAACTGGTCCCTTGGATAAAGATGAAGGAGATGATGGGAGTTTTCAAGAGCTAAATTGAGTCATTGGAGAGTCTCAACAACTTTCTTAGGAGCACACAAACAAAGAAAATAAATAAATAAAATAAAATAAAATAATAAAAATGTAAAAACTACATCGATAATTAATTCATACCACCCTCAATGTTATGATGAGATCACTAGAAATTTGCTAAGAAAAGAAAATCGAGGAGCTCCAATCCTTTTGGTGAAGAAATCTGCTAATTGGAATCTTATGCTAACATAAGGTAATTCAATGCTTATCTTTAGTTGACGATCTATTTAAGGGAAGTTCACTCACAAACAAGGACTGATTCATAACCTTTAGATGGTGAACCTGAAGAAGAAGAGGCTCTAGGTACTGGGTCGAAAACTGTGCTCGACAACACGACCAATCATCCTCTATGGCAGGAGTCAAAGTGGGAGAACAATGCTTTCATCGTCCCGAACTTCATGATTGCCGGGAAAGATACCACTGGTGGCACGCTTTCATGGTTCATATATTTGCTCTCCAAGCATCCCCTTATACAAGAGAAGATTGCACAGGAGGTCAAGGAGATAGCCGATTCTTGTGAAAAGGGACAGTTTACTCAGTTTGTGGAAAGACTTACAGAAGGGGCATTAGAAAACCTGCAGTATCTTCATGCTGCTTTGAGTGAAACCTTGAGACTGTACCCTGCAATCCCCTTTGTAAGCATTATAATTCCTCTGCTTTGACACTCTTGTCTGACTGAAGACATTTTGGTTTAATACTTCTTCGATAAAGAGCATATAACATAACTGTTCTGTTATATAAGAAGAAGCATAGAAGCTTTGCACATGTTTGCACGCACCTGCACATACACACACAGATTTGATGATGGTGTTTTGTCGTTCAGAGTGTAGTTCAGTGCTTTTCTATTCCTCCTTTTCAGATTTTAGCAGTAACAAGGTACTTGAAGTCATTAACTTGATCACCAGTGACCAAAGCACCTTGAAACATGGAAAATCACTCAAATAAATTAACCCTACCTTTCAATTTGCAGCTTTTTTCACTTGTGATGACAGTTACTGCAAGAAAGAGTCTCTAGCAATTTTAGCAGAGAGACCACGGTGAAACTGTCATTGTTTATGAAATGCCACGAGATACACACGACTAGAGTTCCATGTGTAAAGCTCGTGGTATGAAATTTCTAAGATAGTTATAGGCATCTGGCAATCTTCTGAAGAATAACTTTCAAAGATGGCCCTTCTTGTTTCTGAAATTGTAGGAGTGCCTTTTTCTTTTTCTGTAATAGGGAAAGTCACAGTCATGCTGGGTTTTTGCTTTAAACTTGATCTTGATTTCTTCCAGCCACTCAAAGCAGATAAATATGCGTCTTAATTGGGTTTTCCCAGGATAGACGGTATGCATGCAAGGATGACGTCCTCCCTGATGGATTCAAAGTGAAGAAAGGTGATGGAGTGAGCCATGTAACTTATGCGATGGGCAGAATGAAGTATATCTGGGGTGACGATGCGGAGGATTTCCGGCCTGGGAGATGGCTCCACGACGGAGTTTTCAGACCAGAATCTCCTTTAAAATTTCCAGCATTTCATGCAAGTAGAGTTCTTTATACAATCGTATATGGCACGTACGTTAGCTCTCGAATGTTTTGCTGCGTCATTTATACACATAATAACTAACATTATGGCAAGATCCAGGTCAGAAGAAAGAAAATCTCAAAATTTTTTCCATTCACTGTCACAGGCTAGTCCACGAACGTGCTTGGGTAAAGATTTCGCGTATCGGCAGATGAAGATAGCAGCTGCACTGCTTACTGCTTTCTTTAGATTCAAATTAAAGGACCCATCTAAAGAGGTGACTTACAAAACCATGGTGACTCTTCACATTGATCAGGGCCTTCATGTTCGTGCACTTCACCGCCATCTGTGAGAGGCAACCGTCTTATTCACGAGACAACATCATATGAAATGTGAATGTATGGTCGTAATGAAACTTTGTTCTTTCCATATTTAAAACAAACTGCCTAATATAAGTACTTAAATTGGAAGAGGGCACCATATCTTTTTCGTTCTAGTAAGATGATTTGAAGGTCAGATTGTCACTCCTGATCGGTTCCAGGAACTTCTGAAATTGTACAGTTTTTTTAAACCTCTCGACATTGAGCTATGGCTTGTGGCTTTGTTTTCTTGATCATCCATGTTTGAGGACCTCATTTTTTTTATGTAGTATTTTATGAAATTTTAGGGCGATCCCCTCCATAGGAGTTTTCCTGATCCCATGCGTCGGTGAATTCATCTTTTTTTTTGTAGTGATAAGAGGTTTCTTGATCTTACTAAGGTGGTTAAGGACAACTTGAGTTTCAAATTACGACACTTTTGTTCAAATCTTAGCTCATTAGGACCTTTTGGATTTTACCAAGGTGACTCTTGGGCATCTTGAGTTTCCAGTTGTTGTGGTTGGTGGGTTGATTTAAGTTTCCAAAAGAACCACACATTATCCAAAAGAGAACGCTCATCAAAGTTTTGTTAAGAAGCATTTCTGTAACCTCTAAAGGGAAGTGATTAATTCAAAATAAAGCCCAAAGGGAAAAGTTTATCACCGGGAAAGTCAAAATGACCAAAATGCGAACAGTGGAGGGACTTCAGTAATTCAATGAGCCGTAATCCAGTGGGGAACGAGGGTATTCATTAAAAAAAATTTCTCCCACCCTCCTTCCCTTTTAATTCAGCACCAAGGAATCCTGAAAAATGAAATCTCACATTGTTATGTATTCAATAATTTTCCTTAACTAGCAATAAGGAATCTCATGCTTGAGTGGAGGCAAGCTATTTATTGGCAGCATCCATGGGCAGAGCCAGAAACTTTTTGTAGGGAGGGTCAAATTAAAGTTTTTAAATTTTGACAGGCGCCAAAACATCATTTTAAAAAAAAAATATATACAAGAAAAATAATTTTTTTAAAAATTTACATGTATATTTTTTATTTATTTTTTTATTTTTTTAAGTTGGGGCCAAGGCCCTAGGCCCCTCCAGCCACTGCTGCCACCACCTCCTTCCCTCTTCCTTCATGTCTTCTTCTTCCTCCTCTTCTTTCTAATGATAGGTGGCCTGTCAAAGTACCTATGATGAGGGGCGGAGGTACATAGGGTTTCCTTGAGGGAAGCACACACGGAACTGAAACAGTAAAGGTTGAGAACGGAAAGAGTAACACAGGGAGAGGAGAGAGTCCAAGGAGAGGAGGGAGTCCTTAAAATAAATAATATGGTTTACAATATCAGACGTTACATTCGTTCGAAATAATTACAAAATATGGTAACAATATAATAAAGGCAATATGCAAGGGACTACAACATAATTTCAAAATTTTAAAATTTCTTTTCTTAGTTGTGCTGATTCACCACCCGGCGATCTTATAATTCAATGGAAGTCCATTGAGTACAATTTGAACTAAATCTTTTACTTGGCATACGATAGCCAGCGGCATCAAGAGTCGACCCATAAGATTTTTTCAAAGCAAACTAGACTTCTCGTGTTGATCAACTTATGATTATTTGACCAAATGATCTATTTTTCTCCGTATAGCCAACTCATGGTTGATCACCAAACACGCGGTCTCCAGTTTGATGATGGAAATACCAATCAAACAAAATTAACTTCAGACAATTACGAAATACATTAGTCGAACAGATCTTTACGGGATGAATCATAAATGAAATCTATAATTATAATAATTTCAAGGTGATATCGATGGGAGGCAGAAAAAGCTCAATGCCTACGGCAAGATTATATTACTGTATGCAACTAATTGACAAAAAATACCCTTATCTCTAGGTCATATTACAAATAATAAAAGAAATAAAATAAAAAATCTCTTTGTTTGGCGACAACCTCACCGGACATTTAGTCCTAAAGAGGCTCGCCGACGGAGACGGCCAGCAGCCGTGGCTGACCCTCGCTGTCCACTGTCGGTCACTGTCGACCGATGCTGCCAAAGTGGGTCACTGGAGTCAACACCAGACCCATTATCCCGTATCTTAGAAAAAATCTTATATTTAAATTATAAATGAAATTTGATTTTTTTTTTTATGAAAAACCCAATGATTAAATCATGATTAACGAATATGGAAACTTTGCACTTTAAAATTCACCAGAGTAACTTGGCCCTATAGATTTCGGATATTATTAATATATATAATTCATGGTTCTTAAAGCCGTCGTCTGCTATTATGTCCTCTCTATCTCCTTCTGGTTTGATGTTTAAGCAGCCTTTTGCATGTGACTTTCTCTTTAGCCCAAGAAAAATTCAAAAGAAGACGTTCACATTGGAAATCAAAGGTTTGGCTGTCTTATTTTAGGTGGCATGTTTGAAAAGTGTTTTTTTAAGACAGGTGTATGATTTTTAGGTTTTCGTTTCCATTTTTCGGCAGGTGTCACATACATTTTCAACGCTTTTCTTATATTATAATTTTTTTTCTCATTTATATGCAATTCATTGCTATTGACTTCGTTTTCAGTTTTATGGACAGCTCAACAGGTTGGATTGAGTGGTGGATAGTGCAACCGCTTGAATTGAGTCGAATAAAAAAATGTTTAACTTACTAAGAGTTCTGTTATAGAGGCTACCAACCGGTTCTTAGTCCTTCCCTCCTCCCCCCTTCTCCTCTCTCTCTCTCTCTCTCTCTCTACTAACCTCTGATTCCCCCTTTGGAGAAGAGAGATGGCAATCTTCTTCTACATCTGTTGCGGTGCAGCTTCCCTTCTCCTGTTGTTTCCGTGTCTCTGTGTTTTTAGAATCTTCATAGGGAAATCTCTAGGCAGCAAGGCGTACCCACCTGTGAAAGGAACTATGTTCTATTTGCTTAGATGCTTGGATAGTCTCTATGATTACCAAACAGAAATTGTTTCCCATAACAAGACAGTCAGGTACCTTTTCTTCTCCCACAGCGAACTCCTTACTGCAGACCCGCAGAACATCGAGTATATCCTGAAGACCAACTTTGCTAACTACGACAAGGTAACCAACAAGGGTCACCTTCTATCGTTTGCTCTGTTCTTCGTGTTTGTTACTCGCTGGCTTTTTGAGGCAAAGTTATTGAGTCCAGATGACGACTCAATGAGCAACCAGTGGTGGACCATGAAATGCTTTAATTCATTGCTTTTGCAGGGACCGCGTCATCAGGAGATAACGAAGGATCTTCTTGGAGATGGTATTTTTGCAGTGGATGGTCAAAAATGGCGTCACCAGAGAAAAGTAGCAAGCTACGAGTTCTCCACCAAGGTGCTGAGAGATTTCAGCAGCGTCGTTTTCCGGAGGAACGCAGCTGTTCTTGCACGGAAGATCTCAGAGAACGCAGAGGCCGATCTGCCCATGGATATGCATGTGAGCGTATTGACCTTTTCCATCCAATTTTCTAGTATCAGACACATACTCTTCGACACCACCATGATTTTTCTTAAACAGAGACGCGAACATTTCAAAGCACAGTTAAACAATATTGCCGAAACATCTGAATTGGTGACGAGCGCTGGTTGGCAGAACAAGGCCGATCATAAGCCTCCAACAACTCTGCGGCCCTTTTGGGGCAAGTGACCAGTATAGTTGCAGGGTTGAAAGTTTAATGAGTTCAAGGAGCTTTTATCTAGTTCTTCTACCCGCTCGGTCCAGAGAGCCCATGGTGGATCGAGAGGTTAAAGTAACTAGTTCCACCTGGTTTTCCACCACTGAAGTAGTTTCTCTGTTCTCAAAAAAAATACAAATGCTCCCACTAAAGTAAAGTTGTTTCTCTGTTCTCCAGAGAAATGAAAACGTCCAGTAACCAGACGGGTGCGTGCATCTTCTCGTTCCATGGCAAGACGACCATGCTTCTTAGTCTTGAATTATCGTTTTTCTTTTTCTTTTGGGGGTTTCTGTGCCAAATTCAATGTGTTAGTTGATCAGATTAATGTAGAACCAGAAAGGTTATCAAGTTGCTCAAAGCTAAGTATACCGATGCATGTGGTCATAATTCGCGAGCCTTCTTATCCTTCTGTTACTGTTTTTGTTAACTGTGCAGAACAAGTATTACGTGTGGTGTGTGATTGCTTTCATGTACGTATCTCTGTGTCCAATGCAGGAATTATTCACTAAATATTCCATGGACTCCATATTCGAAGTTGGATTTGGGCTCAAATTGAATATTTTGGATGGATCTAATGAGGAAGCGATTACATTCGCCAACGCTTTTGATGAATCAAACGCTTTGACATATCACCGTTACGTTAACTTATTCTGGAAGGTCAAGAGATTTATTAATGTTGGTACAGAAGCAACACTAAGAAAAAATATTGCAGTGATAGATGAGTTCATCTACAAAATCATCAGTTCTAGACGGAAGCAGTACTCATGCCATCAAAGTTCACATGTAAGCTTAAACCTTTTGGACCCTTTCATTTGGAGGTAAATTACGTAAGTATTTTAAATGCAGAGACATGATTTGCTGGGTTTTGAAAATAATAATAGGTGAAGGAAGATATTCTGTCAAGGTTCCTTTTGGAAAGTGAGAAGACTCCGGAGACCATGAACGATCGTTACTTGAGGGATATCATTTTGAACTTCATGATTGCCGGGAAAGATACCACTGGTGGCACGCTTTCATGGTTCATATATTTGCTCTGTAAGCATCCCCTTATACAAGAGAAGATTGCACATGAGGTCAAGGAGATAGTTGGTTCTTGTGAAAAAGGACAGTTTACTCAATTTGTGGAAAGACTTACAGAAGGGGCATTAGAAAACCTTCAGTATCTTCATGCTGCTTTGAGTGAAACCTTGAGACTGTACCCTGCAGTCCCGCTGGTAAGCATTATAATTCCTCTGCTTGACACTCTTGTCTGACTGAAGACATTTTGGTTTAATACATCATCGATAAATAGCATATAACATAACTGTTCTGTTATATAAGAAGAAGCATAGAAGCTTTGCACATGTTTGCACGCACCTGCACATACACACACAGATTTGATGATGGTGTTTTGTCGTTCACACTGTAGTTCAGTGCTTTTTCTATTCCCCCTTTTCAGATTTTAGCAGTAACATGGTACTTCAAGTCATTAACTTGATCACCAGTGACCAAAGCACATTGAAACATGGAAAATCACTCAAATAAATTAACCCTACCTTTCAATTTGCAGCTTTTTTCACTTGTGATGACAGTTACTGCAAGAAAGAGTCTAGTAATTTTAGCCGAGAAACCACGGTGAAACTGTCAATGTTTGTGAAATGCCACGAGATACACACGACAAGAATGACTTGTGTGAAGCTCGTGGTATGAAATCTCTAAGATAGTCATAGGCATTTGACAATCTTCTGAAGAATAACTTTCAAAGATGGCCCTTCTTTTTTCTGAAATTGTAGGAGTGCCTTTTTCTTTTTCTGTAATAGGGAAAGTCACGGGCATGCTGGCTTTTTGCATTTAAACTTGATCTTGATTTCTTCCAGCCACCATAAATATGCATCTTAATTGGGTTTCCCCAGGATAGACAGAGTGCATGCAAGGATGACATCCTCCCTGATGGATTCAAAGTGAAGAAAGGTGATGGAGTCAACCATGTAACTTATGCGATGGGCAGAATGAAGTATATCTGGGGCGACGATGCGGAGGATTTCCGGCCTGAGAGATGGCTCCACGACGGAGTTTTCAGACCACAATCCCCTTTCAAGTTTCCAGCATTTCATGTAAGTAGAGTTCTTTATACAATCATATATGGCACGTACGTTAGCTCTCGAATGTTTTGCTGCATCATTTATACACATAATAACTAACATTATGGCAAGATCCAGGTCAGAAGAAAGAAAATCTCAAAATTCTTTTCATTCACTGTCACAGGCTGGTCCACGAACGTGCTTGGGTAAAGATTTCGCGTATCAGCAGATGAAGATATCAGCTGCACTGCTTACTGCTTTCTTTAGATTCAAATTAAAGGACCCATCTAAAGAGGTGACTTACAAAACCATGCTGACTCTTCACATTGATCGGGGCCTTCATGTTCGCGCACTTCACCGCCATCTGTGAGAGGCAACCGTCTTGTTCACGAGACAACATCATATGAAATGTGAATGTATGGTCGTAATGAAACTTTGTTCTTTCCATGTTTAAAACAAACTGCCTAATATAAGTACTTAAATTGGAAGAGGGCACCATATCTTTTTCGTTCTACTAAGATGATTTGAAGGTGAGATTGTCACTTCCGATCGGTTCCTGGAACTTCAGAAATCGTACAGTTTTTTGAAACCATTCCACATTGAGCTATGGCTTGTGGTTTTGTTTTCTTGATCATCTAGGTTTCAGGACCTCTTTTTTTTTTTTGTATGTAGAATTTTATAAATTTTAGGGTGATCCCCTGCATAGGAGATTTCTTGATCCCACGCGTTGGTGAATTCATCTTTTTTTGTAGTGATAAGAGGTTTCTTGATCTTACCAAGGTGGTTCAGGACAACTTGAGTTCCAAAATATGACACTTTTGTTCAAATCTTAGCTCATTAGGATCTTTTGGATTTTACTAGGGTGACTCTTCGGCATCTTGAGTTTCCAATTGTAGTGGTTGGTGGGTTGATTCAAGTTTCCAAAAGAACCGCACAGTATCCAAAAGAGAATGCTCATGAAAGTTTTGTTAAGAAAGCATTTCTGTTACCTCTAAAAGGAAGTGGTTAATGCAAAATAAGACCCAAAGGGAAATGTTTATCACCGGAAAAGTTAAAATGACCAAAATACAAGAACAGTGGAGGGAGTTCATTCAATGAGATATAATCCAGTTGGAAACGAGGGTATTTAGGAAAATTTTCTCCCTCCCTCCTTCCCTTTTAATTCAGCACCAAGGAATCCTGAAAAATGAAATCTCACTTTTTTATGTATTCAATAATTTTCCCTAAGAGGCAATGAGGAATCTAATGCCTGAGTGGTGGCAAGCTATTTATTGGTGGCGTTCATGGAGATGACAACCACTCAAGGCTAGAGCGAGAAATTTTTCATAAAGGTGCTGAATTAAACAAGGCTAGAGCGAGAAATTTTTCATAAAGGTGCTGAATTAAAGTTTTTAAATTTTGACAGGGGTCAAATATCATTTTTTAAAATTTTTATAACAGACAAGTGAAATTTTTTAAAAGTTTTTTTTAGGGCACCTCCGGCCACTGCTGCCACCACCTTAACGAACTCCTTCCCTCTTCTTTCATCTCTTCTTCTTTTTCCTACTCTTCTTTCTAATGATAGATAGCCTGTCAAACCATATTTTGAGTTACCTTTCTTAATGAACATCATATCTTTTTCCATACGATTATTCCAATGCAAAACAGACTTATTGCGCTGAGCAAGTCCTGATTATTTGACTAAGAACAGCTTGAGAGACGGTGGCTTTAATCCAGCTCAAAACCAATTGATCCGACTTTCTCCTATAGCAAACTCAAGATTGGGTTTAGTCGATAAAAAATGCGGAAATGAAACCCAACTTTTTATTTCTTAATAAAACACATGCACATGAGTTTACGTGAGAGAGATGATCACCAACCAACGGGTCTCGACTCTCGAGTTTGATGATGGAAATACCAATCCAAATAAAATTGACCTCACACAATCACGAAATAGATGAGTCTAACAGATCTTTACCGGATGAATCATAAATGAAAAATGCAAGATGGATTCGGACCAAATATAACTTTAATTACTAATTTATATGTGGAATGGACAAATTCCGTTGGGAAAATTATAATAATTTGAAGGTAATATCGATGGGAAGCAGAAAAAGCTCAATGCTTACGGCAAGTATGCAACCAATTCCCAAAAAATAACTTATCTATAGGGCATATTATTAGCAATAAAAGAAATGAAAAAAAAAAAAAAAATCTCTTTGTTTAGCGACAGCCTCACCGGACACCCTAAAGTGGCTTGCCGACAGAGACGGCCAGCAGCCTTCGCTGATCCTCGCTGTCCAATGTGGGTCACTGTCGACCCATGCTGCCAAAGTGGGTCACTGGAGTCAACCACCGGACCCATTATTGCGTACCATAGAAAATTTCTTATATTTAAATTATAAATGGAATTAGAAAATTTTTATTTCGAAAATGCAATGATTAAATCATGATTAATGAATATGAAAACTTTGCACCTCAAAATTCACCAGAGTAACTTGACACTATAGATTTCGGATATTATTAATATCTATAATTCTTGTTTCTTAAATTCGTAGTGCAACTGGTTGGATTGAGTGGCCCAGTTTTATAGATAGCACAACTGGTTGGATTGAGTGGTGCAGTTTTATTAACGGTTCTTAGTCCTTCCCTCTTCCCCGTATCTCCTCTCTCTCTCTTTACTAACTTCTGATTCCCCTTTGGACACTCGTTAACACAGAGTGAGAGAGCGAGAGAGATGGCAATCGTCTTCTACATCTGTTGCGGTGCAGCTTCCCTTCTCGTGTTGTTTGCGTGTCTCTGTGTTTTGAGAATCGTCACAGGGAAATCTTTAGGCAGCAAGGCGTACCCACCTGTGAAGGGAACTATGTTCCATTTGCTTAGATGCTTGGATAGGCTCTATGATTACCAAGCAGAAGTCGCTGCCCATAACAAGACAGTCAGGTACCTTTTCTTCTCCCACAGCGAAGTCTACACTGCAGACCCGCAGAACATCGAGTATATCCTGAAGACCAACTTTGCTAACTATGACAAGGTAACCAACAAGGGCCACCTTCTATCGTCTGCTCTGTTCTTGGTGGTTCTTACTTGCTGGCTTTTTGAGGCAAAGTTATTGAGTCGAGAAGGCGACTCAATGAGCAACCAGTGGTGGACCATGAAATGCTTTAATTCATTGCTATTGCAGGGAGAGTATCATCAGGAGACAACGAAGGATCTTCTTGGAGATGGTATTTTTGCAGTGGATGGTCAGAAATGGCGTCACCAAAGAAAAGTATCAAGCTACGAGTTCTCCACCAAGAACTTGAGAGATTTCAGCAGCGTCGTTTTTCGGAGGAGCGGAGCTGTTCTTGCACAGAAGATTTCAGATAACGCAGAGGCCGATCTGCCCATGGATATGCATGTGAGCGTATTGACCCTATTCAAAAGATTTCTTGTCTTCAGCATGGATTAAGTAGATGTACTTCTTAAGTTGCCAAATCTTCCATCCAATTTTCTAATATTAGACACATACGCTTCGACACCACCATGATTTTTCTTAAACGGGGACGCGAACATTTCAAAGCACAGTTAAACAGTAACTGCCGAAACATCTGAATTGGTGACGAGCGCTGGTTGCAAGAACAAGGCTGATATAAGGCTCCAACAACTCTGCCGCCCTTTTGGGGCAAGTGACCAGTATAGTTGCAGAGGTGAAAGATTAATGAGTTCAAGGAGCTTTTATCTAGTTCTTCTACCCGCTAGGTACTCGACCATCTCAGAAAGCCCAAGGTTGAGCGACAGGTTAAAGTTACTAGTTCCACCTGGTTTCCCACCACAAAAGTAGTTTCTCTGTTCTCAAAAAAAAAAAAAAAAATACAACAGCTCCCAGTAAAGTTGTTTCTCTGTTCTACAGAAAAATGAAAACGTCCAGTAACCAGATTGGTGCCCTGCATCTTCTGGTTCCATGGCGAGACGACCATGCTTCTCAGTCTTGAATTATCGTTTTTCTTTTTCTTTTGGCAGTTTCTGTGCCAAATTCAATGTCAGAGAGAAAGTTTATCAAGTTGTTCAAAAGCTAGATCTACCGATGCCTGTGGTCATAACTTGCGAGCGTTATTGTCTTTTTGTTACTGTTTCTGTTAACTGTGCAGAAAAAGTATTACGTGTGGAGTGTGATTACTTTCATGCACGTATCTCTGTGTCCAATGCAGGAATTATTCACTAAATATTCCATGGAAGCCATATTCGAAGTTGGATTTGGGGTGAAATTGAATATTTTGGATGGATCTAACGAGGAAGCGATTACATTCGCCAAGGCTTTTGATGAATCGAACGCTTTGACATTTCACCGTTACGTTGACTTATTCTGGAAGGTCAAGAGATTTTTCAATGTTGGTACAGAAGCAAAACTCAGAACAAATATTGCAGTGATTGATGAGTTCATCTATAAAATCATCAGTTCTAGACGGAAGCAATACTCATGCCATCAAAGTTCATATGTAACCATAAATCTTTTGGACCCTTTCGTTTGGAAGCAAATTATGTAAGTTTTTTAAATGCAGAGACATGATTTGCTGGGTTTTGAAAATAATAATAGGTGAAGGAAGATATTCTGTCAAGGTTCCTTCTGGAAAGTGAGAAGAATCCGGAGACCATGAACGATCGTTACTTGAGGGATATCATTTTGAACTTCATGATTGCCGGGAAAGATACCACTGGTGGCACGCTGTCATGGTTCATATATTTGCTCTGCAAGCATCCCCTTATACAAGAGAAGATTGCACAGGAGGTCAAGGAGATAGTTGGTTCTTGTGAAAAAGGACAGTTTGTGAAAAAACTTTCAGAAGGGGCATTAGAAAAGCTGCAGTATCTTCATGCTGCTTTGAGTGAAACCTTGAGATTGTACCCTGCAGTCCCCATTGTAAGCATTATAATTCCGCTGCTTTGACACTCTTTATCTGGCTGAAGACATTTTGGTTAAATGCATCTTACTTAAAAAAATAGCATAATTGTTGTCCTCTTATATAAAAAGAAACATAGAAGCTTTGCTCATTTTGGCACCCACCTGCACATACTACTTAGATTTGATGATGGTGTTTTGTCATTCAGAGTGTAGTTCAATGCTTTTCCCATTTCCCCTTTTCAGATTTTAGGAATAACATGGTACTTCAAGTCATTAACTTGATCACCAGTGACAAAAGCACATTGAAACATTGCATCACTCAAATAAAATAACCCTACCTTTCTATTTGTCGCTTTTTTCACTTGTGATGACAGTTGGTGCAAGAAAGAGTCTCTAGTAATTTTAGCAGAAAGATCATGGTGAAACTGTGAATGTCTATGAAAGGCCACGAGATACACATGACTGGATTTCCATGTGTGAAGCTGGTGGTATGAAATCGTTAAGATAGTTGTAGGTATTTGGCAATCCTCTGAGGAATAACTTTCAAAGATGGCCCTTCTTGTTTCTGAAATTGTAGATGTGCCTTTTTCTTTTTCTGTAATAAGGAAAGGCAGTGTCATGCTGGCAGTTTGTTTTAAACTTGATCTTGATTTCTTCCAGCCATTCAAACCAGATAAATATGCATCTTATGCATCTTAATTGGGTTTAACCAGGATAGACAGTGTGCATGCAAGGATGACATCCTCCCTGATGGATTCAAAGTCAAGAAAGGTGATGGAGTCAACCATGTAACTTAAGCGATGGGCAGGATGAAGTACATCTGGGGCGACGATGCGGAGGATTTCCGGCCAGAGAGATGGCTCCACGATGGAGTTTTCCGACCAGAATCCCCTTTCAAATTTCTAGCATTTCATGTAAGTAGAGTTCTTTATACAATCATATATGGCACGTATGTTAGCTCTCTAATGTTTTACTTCATCATTTATTCACATAATAACTACCATTATGTCAAGATTCTTGTCAGGTTAGAAGTAGGGGTGGGTATCGGGCCGGACCGGGCCGGCCCGGCCCGCTAACAGTCGGCCCGGGACGGCCCGGGACGGCCTAAAGCCCGGGCCCGGGCCCGGCCCATTTATATTGCCGGGCCGGGCCGGGCCGGGTACCGGGCAGGTCCACCAAAAATCAGGCCCGGCCTGGCCCATGACGGGTCGGGCCGGGCCGGGCTTTATGAACAAATTCCATGCTCTTTTTTGTGTCATGTGAATATAAAAGGGCAGTACTAGAAAATGCAAAAAAAAAAGCCCATACGAGAAAAAAAAAACATGCATTTGCATGTTCTTCAGTAGCCAAATAAACATGTAACACACAGATAAGAATTTCTTATACTTACCAAAATGTCAAACATTGACAGTTTTT
>JAANDH010000931.1:8598-116196 GCA_011799765.1 Nymphaea thermarum
GGCCGTTCTTAGTTGGTGGAGCGATTTGTCTGGTTAATTCCGTTAACGAACGAGACCTCAGCCTGCTAACTAGCTACGTGGAGGTACCCCTCCACGGCCAGCTTCTTAGAGGGACTATGGCCGTTTAGGCCATGGAAGTTTGAGGCAATAACAGGTCTGTGATGCCCTTAGATGTTCTGGGCCGCACGCGCGCTACACTAAGCAACAAAAAGATATGGGGAGATGAATGGAGAGGTTTCCAACATAGGGTTCATGGCCAGCGACATCACACTCTCTCCCATGGCTAGTTGCTTGGTGGTGATGATAGAGACACTCCACTATAGGGTGTCAAATTGCATGTTCTAGAAAGCTTCCCACTTAATTGGTCTCATTAAGTCATTTGTGATTATTTATTGTCAGTTGCATTTTTCTCTGTTTTGTAAAGCTTATACGCTTTTGTTCAGAAATCAGATGGAAACTGGTCGATCAACTTGGTGACTAGTTGATTATTAGTCACGCACTGACTCGTCCCAACAAGGGCCTTTCTGAAAAAAGAAAAACCTGTGGTACGAACCACCAAATGTAGCACAGGTTTGCTTTAACCTACTTCCAGCCTCAGATGTAAAATTGTACTATGCTTCCTTTCCATTTAATAGCTTTCCTTTAGCCTATTTTAATTAGATTTCCTTCAAACCTACACCCATCCTCCAACTTTCACATTTGCTTTTTAATCAGCTTTCCTTCAAATTTGCATCCAGCCTCTCTCTCTCTCTCTCTCTCTCTTCTCTGTCTCATTTGCAGTTGAAGTTGCAGCCTTAAAAGTACTATCGCTTTCTCCAAAATGCAAAGCTCTCCTTGTGTTTATAATATATATCTTTATGTGCATATTCTGTGCACGTCTATATACATATAATATAATATATATATACATATATATATATACATATATATACATACACATTATATATTGGAGGTGTTCTGCATTTCTTTGTGTATGCATGCATTCTTGCACAGTAGAGGTGGGCACTGAGCCGGGCCACTGGCGGGGACCCGGTACCCGGCCCGTTAATATTTAATTAATAATATTTTTTTATTATTTAAAATACAATTTATATGCAAAAAAATTCTCATGCACAGTAGAGGTGGGAAACTGATTTTGATGGGAATGGTAGCTTGAGATGCCCATAAGACACTCTTGAACTATTTTTAGTTCAAAATTTTTTCTCATACTTAAAAGGAAGGTTTATGGAATCTTGTGCAGGTAACATCAGTTACACATTCACACCCTTAAAACTATTTTTATTGCTACATCAAGTTTTATTATTGTCTCACTGTTTGTGTCAAAATTTCCAGATCATCAACTATGTGCTCGTTCAATGCAGCAATATTATACGTTTCGTGGACAATTGAAAAATGGGTGTTATACAGCTAAACCGTGTAGAAACTGGTGGTCTGATTTTAGAGGCATACAAGATGTTTAATTGACCTGACTTCGTTTCACCGGAGCAAAGGCAAGCCCTTTATGGAACACTTTGATACTAAAGCATCACAACTACAGCTTCAAACCTGACAACTATTTCTTGACAAAATAAAATATATTTACTCCATATCTATTGTTGCAAATTATAAGGATTGTGAATAGACAAAATACTGAGAATCGTTCTAAAGAAGCACAAACTTATCACACAAACCAAAAGTTTTACTGGGTTTAGAGATGAAACTATAAGTTGAAAACACTTGTCTCATATTATTTTCTCTTAAATCATATTACTCTGACAGACCGTAAGATGTTCTATGTGCTTTTTGTCAATCAGAACCTAGCAAGTGACCTCGAGCCTTATAGAGCTCAGTTCTGGGTACAGACACGTAGGTCGCACAATGTGCTGTACTATAGTGCAGATAAAAGCAATGATTGTAAGAGCACTTTCAATTTCTCTTTTGATTGTAATAAGTATGTTTCTTATGGTATACTCTTTTTAATTATCATCTTGGAAAGTCGGTGCCGTTAATGGCGGTGAGGGGAAAGAGTGGCATCTCAATGAAACCTTTTCTGTTCTCATGTTTCAGTTTTCAGCTTTTCCTTTTGAGGCTGCCATAATCCAAGGGTCCACAGGTCTATTTCGTGCGGGGATTGAAGGAGATCCAGTGGGGTTGTGATAAGGAAGACCAAGGGTTCATTTTCCTTTTCCAATTTCTTATTTTTCTAAAAGATAATTATAATTCAAAAGGGACAAATGTGTAAAATTTCATATTTTTTAAAACAAACGGCTGGGCTGTATGTAAACTTCTCAAACAAAAATCTGGCGCCTGTTTGATGTATTTGAAAAGTTAAGCGCCCGTTTGTTATTGACTCCTTCATAGAGCAGTTATTTGGAACCGAGACAACTTGAGTGCATTCTGGGATAAGGTGTCTGTTCGTCGTGTGTTCTATTTTTGAACTTAATTTGTTAATTTGCTTATTGCAAAAGCCAAGGACTATCACAAGCACTAGGTTTGACACCCGAAGTATGTTTTTTCTGTTGTAAGATTAGAAGCAATGTGAAGGTCCTCAGATAACTAGAAGAAACATAATCCAGGTACTCAGATAAAAAGACATAATTGCTCTGCAGTTTCAGACTTCATCTCAGTTAAGAAGTTAATAACTATGTCACCAGAGCGCAGGGTGCGCGGGTGCGGGTGCCGGAACGACACAAAAAATTTAGGTGTGGTGGTGCGGTGATAGTATTTTTTTATTATTATTATTTTAAATTTATTATATATATAACAGAATAAGCATGTATATATTATTATTATTACAATTTAGTTATAATGTATATAACATATTTGAATAATTGTATTTCATAGGAAAATATTAGAACAACATATATTGTATAAGTAATTTAGTAATATGACATTCTAACCGGGCTCGCCACCCATGTCCAGTGCACACCCAACTCAATGTAGATTCAGGTGCGGTAGTAAAATAGAAGAGTCCGGTGACTTAGGTTAATAACTTAATTTGAAGGTTGTCATTCACATTGCTCCAAATCTTTAGAAAGGCAAGGGGAACTGTGAAGATGGTAAAGAGAGGGCTATACGCCGAGAGCTAGGAAAAGGCAGACCAGTGGTGGAGCCAGGATATTTTAGCCATGCGCACTTTGAGTCGAGTCCAGCCCCATTGAAAAGTATCTGCAGCAGGACTTGGACCTGAATTATTTTGTTTGCAGCGTGACACTGGAGTACTACATCACGCAGGGTGAGACCACTAGCAGGTTTTCTAACACTTGCTGAATTTCTTCTACTACATTAATGGATGGAATTGCAAAGCCAAGAAATCTTGAATATGGATAAGCATAGGAATGTTAATATATCCGATTTGGATCGGATCTCTGATCAAACCATTCCAAAAAACATCGGATATGAAAAAGGAAAATTTGATAACTAATTAGGAAATCATATCGGATTTTGGATTTGACAAATGGCATCGGATCAGATTCTAATTCAGATATAAATATCCAGTCAAATTTGGATTCAGATTAGGATAAGATCTAGTTTCAAATAAATATTGTATATCCAATGCTCTTATATTTTGAAAATCAGCCAGATTGTGTTTAGAAATTCAGATTCGGATTCAAATATGAATGTGAAAATCAGCTTCATATTTTGTATTCAGAATCAGATGACTTTTTTTTTGTATTTAAATCAAAATTCAAATATAAACACGTGAATATCTGAAAAAGCAGACATGGGTAAGGGCAGATCCAATTCAAATTCGATTTGTTGACATCCCTAAGTAGGCAAGTACCAATCAAATCTGAAGCATAACGTGTGCTGGCTATTAGAAAAAGGATAACGATAAGATTGACCAGAGCACTTGTTCAAGAGAAATAGAATGATCTCCACAGAATCCAAACACAAAAGGAAAGTCTGATAGCGTGCCTAAAGATCATGGTTTACATTAATCTCTTGAAAACTGACTACTGCTCTTGTATAAAAATGAATGTAATGCTTATATGTAAATCATGCAATGAACTGAAAATTTTACTTCAAAAATTATATTTTCTCATTCGCTCATAATTTCATTATGGCATCACCGAACAAGGACCATCTCAATCATCATTACTCATGGATGGAATCAGAAAATTCTAACTAAGAGGTTATGAAATTTTAAACTTTTAAAGAGCACCAATATGTAAATAAACAAAAAATTCCTAAAATATTAATATAAAATATGAATTTTTTGTTGGTCCGTGTGGGTGTTAACACCTAACTCCGCCCCTGTCTTTACCTAATCCACCACATATCACATCACTTCAACACGACACCATGGCCTCATCCCTCCCACCACTCTGACACTTTGATTTCCTCTACCACTCAAACACACGTTAACTCTTGTTTTCCCAGCATGCACACCGAGGGACAGGGAAAAGACAGTGAGAAAGACATGCCTTGTGCTCTACAAGCTCACATGGACACACACACCGAGGGACAGGGAAAAGACACATGCCTTGTGCTCTACAAGCTCACATGGACACACACATACATATATATATATATATATATATATATATATATATATATATATATATATATATATATATATATATATATATATATATATATATATATATATATATATATATATATGTCAACCAATCATCTAATAAGGCCATCCATCCTAACTAACATTGTGTACATTAAATTTTATTACTTTCAATAGCGATGTTATATGGTGACCTTTCTCTATACAGCTGCCAATGGCGAAATAAGAGACACTAGCAACTCTCTCTCTCTCACATATTTGCTAGAATATGTTATACTTTAAATATTATTGTTATCGTTTCTATATTCTAGAATCAAACTAAATATTTTTTTTGAGCTTTCAGAAAATCAAATCTACAAGTTTTGTCCTTGAAGATTGTGTTATCCTTGCAAAGTTTCACTCAATTATGCATTTTCCTGATAATCATTGGGAATTATGTATTTTCCCGATCACATATGCATTTCGCCGGCGGGTAAAGACCTACTTCGTGACCGCAGTAGAAACCAAGATAGAGATTTGAGCAAATTATAAAAACATATCTTACTATATTAAACCAAAAGAACAAATATAATATATTAATTTTCATGAATCACCATGCTGGTGTCTGTTAAATCTAATCTACTTGGGTCCATATGAAAGAGAGTGAATCAAGATTCAAAGATGCTAATCTGAATTTATATGATTTAACCTCCTTCTCCTTGATCCTCCCTCATGATTAGAAGCAGACACGTCTGTTGATGATAGAGAGGACTCTGTTGGGATTTCTCCTCATAACGCATACACAAAACCAAAACGTATATGCCTTAAACAGGATCATGCTCATGCTAAATCATTGAATTAAACCAAAACTTTAAACTTAAAGCGGAAGCGTACCTGATTCCATCTGAAGAACTGGACGGTAGATCGCGGGGTAGGATCTTCCAAGGTCTTTGCGGCCGCACATGAGGCCTCTCTCAGATGGAGAAGAGACAACCCTAGAAACCAACGTTTCAAGCAACCATTGCACGACCCCGGGGACCACTACCATTTTATAATGAGGAAAATTACGGATTCCACCCATCAAAGAGTCTGTAATTTCATACTGGTATCTATACATTTCAAAATTACCCCATACCATCTAAAATGACGTAATATCCCAAATTGCAATCACTTAAGCGGATATTTACGTTAAGATAGTCATAATGTCTGAAATTCCTCATAGACATATGCCGACCCACCAAATGATCTTACAATCTCCCACTTGGGCCAAATATGTCTTTATACATTCAAACATTACACAAAACCTTAGGAGCTCATAATTGCTATCTTATTAAACGTCATTTTCACCAATCTCGTCCATGACCATATCATCACAGAACCAAAGCGGTTTTCGCTATAATAAAATTAGTTAAACCTTCAATGATTACAAATGTTAACATAATCAATGACATAGATCTGATATGGATGTATAGCATGAGAATTACATGTAATGTGATTACAACATGCCTATTCTCAACTGGTCCAACTTTAAAACATTATGGAGATCAAAACATAAACACATAAGCACAGAATGGAACCAAAAAACTTTAAACTTTATTCTGCAGAAAACTGAATATGTGTCCATACATTAGAGCAAACAAAATACAAACTCCCACTAAACCTGCACATCATCCAAGGATAACACTACCATATGAACAACATGTTCGTGAAAGACCTTATGTGTTAAACCTTTGGTAAGTGGATCCGCAATAATGGAGTTTGTCCCAATATGCTCTAAAGACACCTGACCATTCTGTATCCTCCTTTTAACAGCCCAAAACTTAATGTCGATGTGCTTCGACTTTGACAAACGGCTGTTATTAGAGTACATGATTACTGAATTATTGTCACACAATAACCTTAGTGGTCTTTCTATACCATACATAATGCGCAGCCTCGTGACAAAATTCTGCAATCACAAAACCTGATTGGATGTCATTATCTTGGCACCCAACAAAGTCAAAATTCTGAATACCCAATGATCTCCCACTGGTCTGACTTTCTGTATGTGAACGTAAAACCTTTTTGTTTTTTGTAAGTACCTCAAAACTGTTTTGGCTGCTTTCAAATGATCCATACCAGGATCATTATCTGCCTAACAATACAACGATAAATGCAATATCCAAACGAGTACAAACCTGAGCGTACATAAGAATTCCCACAACAGACGAATAGGGAATCATTTCCTTAGATTCGATTACACTTTTGGGCACTGTTTGAGACTAAACTTGTCTCCTTTAGCAACTGAAGTATCTCCTGGTTTACAATCCTTCATGCCATATCGCTGAAGCACCTTATCAATGTGGGTCTTTTGTGATAATCCAAGATTACCCTGAGAACGATCTCGAAATATTTGGATCCCCAATACAAAAGATGCACAACCAAGATCCTTCATGTCAAACTCTGTTAACAAAATTTCTTAGTTTCATGCAATATGCCAACATCATTACTTGCCAGCAATATATCAACGACATATAAAACCAGAAAGACAAATTTGCCCTCACTGAACTTTTGGTATACACATTCATCGACCATATTAGTTTCAAAGCCAAATGAAACTATAACTTGATGAAATTTGTAATACCACTGACGGGAAGCTTGCTTTAGCCCATAGATGGATTTCTTGAGTTTGCAGACCATTTTCTTTGTATCACCTGAAACAAAGTTTTCTGGTTGCACCATATATATCGTTTCATCAATGTCTCTATTTAGAAACGCAGTCTTAACATCCATCTGATGCAGCTCTAAGTCAAAATGAGCTACAAGTGTCATTATAGTCCTGAAAGAGTCTTTCAACAAAACTGAAGAAAAAGTCTCTGTATAATCAATGCCTTCCTTTTGAGTAAAGCCCTTAGCGACATGACGTACCTTATACCTTTCGATGTTACCTAACGAATCCATCTTGGTTTTAAATATCCATTTACAACCAATGAGTTTCACACCTTCAGGCAAGGGAACAACTTCTCATATGTCATTATCCATCATGGACTTTATTTCCTCATTCATGGCATCCATCCACTCAAGAGATTTAGAACTCTTTATTGCTTGCTGGAGGTTGACAGGATCATCCTCAATTAAGCCCATATCAACATCATGCTCTTGGAGATAGACAAAATAATTTGAAATTGTATTTCTCCTATCTCTAATGGATCTCCTCAGTGGCACCTCTACTTGATTTTCTTGAGGTTGTTGAGTTTGTTCTTCAGTAGGGAGATCGACATCATTGCTTTCTTCTGAATAGAGTGGACTCAGGTCCCTCTCCAAAGACAATAATTCTAACCTGATCACCTCCCTCAAACTCAATATCCTCAAAGAAATGGGCATTTTTCGTTTCAAAGAAAGACTTACTGGATGAATTATAAAACTTATAACCCCTTAATGTTTGTTCATTTTTCCTTTATACATCCCATGCAGACGTTAAAATCTGCAAAATCAAGGGACTCAAGAATTCCTTTCGACATAAGCCTTTATACTCTCTTTTTAGAGATATATCCTAAGCGCCAATGCCACAACATAATAGAATTCTCGTTGGCTAATATTATTTCAGTACCACTAGACATAACATGCAAGGTTTCATGATATGAAGCAATCGTATCAAGCAAATAGAGGTTATCGATACTTGACAAAGAACCAGTGGCAATCAAATTTGAATGCAGAAACAACTTAAATTTACTTCCTCCAAATGAACAATAACAACCAAATTCGTCCAACGAGGAAATAGAAACCAAATTCCGCCTAAACGACGGTACCACATAAGTTTCTGTCAAATTCAAATAACAACTAGTCTTTAACAATAACCGAATATCTGCTATAGCTTCAACATTCGCCTTCTTCTCATCGCCCACATAGATGAATCTTTCAGCATCATTTGGCGTTCGACAATTTAGGCAGCCTTGCACAGACATACTTATGTGAGTAGTAGCAACCGAATCTACCCACAAGTGTCTTGTACTAAAATTAAATTAACCTCAGAACAAACCAAAGGAAGAATCGTACCATTCCTTTCACGCATGCGTGAAACTTTGTACAATCCTTCCTCATATGACCTTCACCCTTGCAAAAGAAGCAGCCTAATTGGCTTTCCTTATGCTTCTTCTGTTTCTTAATGGATGACTGGTCCTTAATAGTCTTTCTTTTCTTACTTGAAAAATCGAATCATTTAACAAAGGAATAGTACTCAAAATTGCAAATATCATATAAGCAGAACTCACTATACAAAGAACAAACCAAAACATGCTCACAATCAATACATGTACAAAAATGAAACAACAAATATAAATGAATTTAACACAATGGCCCAAAACCCATCACAAGGTACCGGTGCAACGTTAATATCCAATCTTTGGATTGAAATACTAACTGCAAGTGGTATTCTTGCTCAACAATGAATATGGATAATTAACCCTGTCAGACAACGAGCCCATCTTTGGATTGACTCATTATCTACATGGAAACCTGAAAAATTATCACATATTCATTGCCCTGTATACTTAAACCTGACCAAGCAACAATCCTCCTTTGGGCTAATCATTGCCCGCATGGATTAAGTATACTAACATCTAATGTTCGAAACAGACAAATTCGTACAATAGAGGTCACTTTGGCGACATATAGGTACAAACTTACTCATTTCGAACAATAGACATGGCCAAAGATCAAATTCATAATCCAAACATTCATCTAAAGCACACCACAATTAATAACATGCAAAACATGATACATGAATTAAAATTTATCTACAAAATTTGTCATTCATTGAATCAAAAAACCAAATGATTCAATGATGTGACAAATACAAAATTGTCTTACATGAATCCAAAACTTGATGCATAAACTAAATTACATACATATTTGCCCTACATTAAATCTAAAACCAAATGATTCAATGATATGAGCCCAAAATAATCCAAAATATTATGAACCGGTACCATAATCGTGCTTAAAAGGGTCAAGAACCACTAAATCGGCCTTAAAATGGCCCATATCGGTCTTAAACCACAACTAAAACACCCACATAGCCGTAAACGGGGCTGAACCGGTAAAAAAAAAAAAATTAGACAAACCGGTCAAAATTAGACCGTATCGGTTCTAAAACCCACTGAACCGGTTAAAATTCGGCTAAACTCGGTTCCAAAACTGAATGAACCGGTCTGAAAAGCCCTGAATCGGTCTGAAAAACAACTGAATCGGTTCTGAAACACCCGAATCGGTTCTGAAATCAACTGAACCGGTCTGAAAAAGGACTGAACCGGTCTGAAAAAGGGTCTGAATCGGGCTCCAAAAGGTCCGAACAGGTTCAGAAGAGATCCGAATCGGTTACAAAATGTCCGAACCAGTCCCAAAAGGTCCGAACCGGTTCTGAATCGGACCGAATCGCTCTAAAACCGAATGAACCGGTTCGATCCTTTTCAAAACCGTTTTGACAAAGTTAAACCGCATGGATACGGGTCGGGTCCAGCAGGACCCGACCCGGTCCGAAAATTTTAAAACAGACGAGCGCGAGCGGGCAGCGGCAGAATTTTTTTTGTTTTTTTTAAAACCTGATGGACCCGGATCGGGTCTGTCAAGACCCGACTCGATCCGACCCAGTTCGACCGCCCGAGCGACGGAGGCGTCGCCTCCACCGCTCGCCTGCCGAACGGCAGGCGAGCGACGAAGCTCCACCGGCTGGCCTCCGGCGGCGTTGGGTCAGCGCCGATGGGTGCCGCCAGGGCCACCGGACGTCGGCGGCGGCGATGGCGGGCCGATGCCCGCCGGAAACCGGTCAATATGGGCTGGTTTTGCCCTGTTTTGCAAATCTGCCACTTTCTGAAGTTGGGCGACTGTTTGCAGCGACGAACAAGCCGCCAGCAGGCCACCCAACGGGGTGGATGGCCGCCGGAGGGTCGCGCGAGGACGGCGGTGTTCGGCCGTCGCCTAATGGCTGGCCGACGCCTGCCGAGACGGCCGGAAACCGTCGCCCCTCTAGCACCTCCCTGTTTCCCCTTTCTGCAATGTCCAACGCCTTCCACAGAAGCCCGACGGCCTCCGATCAAGGTCGGTGAGCGTCGACTATTCTGCCAGCCACCGCCCCTCTTTCCTCTGCTTGATTTTGGTGCTGCAATGGAAGCCCGATGGCTTCCGTTGCTCGCCTACTTCCCCAAATCTGGTGTTGCAGGGAAGCAGGGGTGAATGCCTCGGTGCCCTCTCCATCCTTCGATGTAGAACATCGGAGAGAATCGACGAAAAGGGGGAAAAAACGAAAATGAAGGAAGGCACCTAAAAATCAACGATTCAACAACGAGCAGAGGCTCTGATACCAATTGTTGGGATTTCTCCCCATAACGCATACACAAAATCAAAACGTATATGCCTTAAACAGGATCATGCTCTTGCTAAATCATTGAATTAAACCAAAACTTTAAACTTAAAGCGGAAGCGTACCTGATTCCATCTGAAGAACTGGACGGTAGATCGCGGGGTAGGATCTTCCAAGGTCTTTGTGGCCGCACATGAGGTCTCTCTCAGATGGGGAAGAGACAACCCTAGAAACCAACGTTTCAAGCAACCATTGGACGACCCCGGGGACCACTACCATTTTATAATGAGAAAAATTACGGATTCCACCCATCAAAGAGTCCGTAATTCCGTACTGGTATCTATACATTTCAAAATTACCCCATACCATCTAAAATGTTGTAATATCCCAAATCGCAATCACTTAAGCGGATATTTACGTTAAGATAGCCATAATGTCTGAAATTCCTCATAGACATATGCCGGCCCACCAAATGATCTTACAGACTCATCATCAAAAGAAACAGATGCTTCTTCATTCTTTTGAGACCCATCCGACACAAAAACTGAGCCATTTTGTCTTCCAAAATTTCAACCTTCTATTGTTTCTGCCAGCTTTCTATTTTTTTTTGTTTCTCACTTCTTCCCATTTCTTTTGTTGATCAGTCATCTCTGTCATCAATAGACACATTCATCAGATTCTAATAATGAGGAAGGATCGAGGAGAAGGAGGTTAAATCATATACATTCAGATCAGCAGGTTTGGTCTTGAATCCCTCACGTTCGTCTTGGTCTTTAGTCAATGGAAAAGGACCAAAGCAGATCAGGTTTGCCAAACACCAGCAGATGATTCATGAAAATTAATATGTTACATTCTTTTCTTCCGGATTAGCATAATAAGTAACCTTTTTATAATAGATCAAGTTTCTATCTTGGTTTCAACTGCAGTTGAGAGATACATTTTTTTATAGTCTGAAAAAATGCATATTCCACGGTGACTCAAACCGTTGGGAAAAATGCATATTTCCATTGGCATAATTCTCGCCTCCTTGCCTTCCTTGCATGCCTAGCTAGGGAGTTTTAGGGTCAACAAGTAATCACTTTTTTAAAGTTGTAAATGACCTCATAGTGGATGGGTGGGCTCAGGGGCGGAGCCAGGATTTTCTTCAGGGGCAGGCCGACAGTCCAACCTTTGGATCCGGGTAGGGCCAAACTAAATTTTAATACAAAAAATACATTATGCAATTAAAAAATATTATTATTTTCAATGTAAAAAAAAATTCATTGGTTGGGGTGGGGCCATAGCCTAGGCGGCCCCCCCTTCCCTCTGCCCCTGGGTGGGCCCACTCCTCCATTATGAGTTCATGGGTTTGGCTCAGGGGTGTAGGCATGTTTGGGCAATTGCCTACACGGACCAAAAAAAAAATTCTTATTTTTAGGTAGATATTCTCGAGCAATTTTTCTCATTTACATATTGGTGCTCCTTAAACATTTTAAAATATTCATGAGTAATCTATAGGGGTCTGGCTCCACCCCTGGTCTGGCTCACAACCCAACACCTCTATGGCCCAACTTGTTTAATGAGTTTTCTTTGGATTGAGTTTGCCGAACCACCCCATAGATTTTCATTCTGCTGCATCTCAATGGATGTGACATGTAATCTCTAAGAGATGTCCTTTTGATAACTCATGATGAATGCATTGCAACTAGTTGATCAAATAGGTTAAGTTTTTGTTAGGGCTAAGTCCGATGGCCAGGATTCCAACCACCAGACAGAAAAGACCATACTATGAGAATGATCTTTTGCTCTATCTAGATAATGTAGAAAAACAAAAAATTATTGGTACTCTTCAACCTCTTTTATGTAACCACTAACCTGATTACTTAATTTTCCAGGCCTCAGAAGGGGAGAGAGGAAAAAAAAATAAAAGGTTGAAGTGTGATGCTTCTTTGTAGAAAGAGAAGATGCATACGAACACTTTGCAAGAGATATCGAGCTAGAAAAACTCATCGAGGTGGCCATGACCACATGCTTGTTAACACCTTTCAAGAAGCCTTAGTTCTAAAGCAAACTCTAAAAGTCAAGCCCATTGCCACTGCTCCATTGTTTCATTTAAAACCCCATTTCAAAGAGTTCTCTCCCTTGACTTGGGTTGCCTGATTTTTCTCAGTAAAATTCTTGGGGTTTCATCTGGTCATACCGTTTTACGATCTTTGGTAGGAAATGAAGAAGAATTAGAGAGAAACTTGATGCAAAGTAAAGGCTCAAAGAGATAAAATAATCTACGTATATGAGAAAGGTCCTTCCACCATATCAAACCATGGTAAATTTTTTTTTACTATATAATAGTTGTAGCCCGATTGTCACCTTTATTTTAGGAGAGGTTACAATATTTTTGTAATGGTAACAAATCTGCTGATCTGTAGAGATTTGTCACCAGATTTATCAACATGGACATTAACTGTGATAAGAAGGTGAGATGTAAAGACGAAGATTGAAACTTAATCTAAGGAAAAAAGGCGGAAAATGATAGAGGTCAAGATTCTTTCACAATTGTAAAATCTTGTGATGTGAACGATTGTTACCTTTCATAAATCCAACTAATCATGCATGTACTTCAATGTTCTATGTATTACAAAATTTTATATAAATATATTTCCTATGACTATCGATGAGCGAGAGAGATCAAAAGAGTTTCGAATATTGAGTGGATTGACTTGCCTCTTTCTTTTGTTGAGAGTATCTATCACCATCCTTTAATAATGCATGTTTCTTAGGTAGCACAACCAAATCAGTACTAATTTCCCTCAAACATTTGCTTATTTATATGTTGGCATCTTTTAATAATTTTATTAGGTATATGAAAGCTCTAAAAAATTTGAATTAGTGCTCCTTAGCTACAAATTTTTGCCTTCACAATTGGTTATATATTCTCACAACAATGAATTAACATGTATGATGATGATTTGACATACATGCATCCAATTACGCACATGATGATATAAGAAAATAATGATGCTAATAGTACTCGAGAAATCTGTTATATGAAATGAATTTTTTGGACGTTACTATAGTTGATGGCAGTTCTTTTCTTGTCTTTGCAACAAAGGGATGTGTCATCTAGTTCAACTCCTTATACATGTCTAATTGTAAGACCACTAAGATCAACTTTTAAATATGCATTAACACTGATTGTGGTTTTAGAACAAAAGCGTAACACCATGGAGAGGTTTATCTCTCTGCCGCCTTAACTCGAAAGATAGGAGAAAGTCGACTTTCACTGACGCTGGCTTTTGACCGTCGTTAAAGGTTCTTCTTCATCAACGTCCTTCCACAGATGTCAATAAAAGTCGACATGCACTGACAGCAATCTCGCCATGCGGCGATGATGGCGTGATTTCTTTTTAGTGTTTGCATACAAACTTGATAAACTAGTCTAATATCATCTCCTACAAACTCTGATGTCTTCTTTAACAAAGTAAGTCAATTCTCTACTGCAACTGATTGATTTTTCCAGTAATGCAGGTTCATAAGAAATAAATGCATTTTATAACAAGTAATGAGGGCATTCAAGTAAAAGCATGGGACATGCATTGAAGTGTGTTCAAAGGAATTTTGATCAAATGCATCGACTTCCTTATATATGGGGAATACAAAAATAGATATTTGACAAGCCTTGGACACCCTCTGTTTTTTTTTTTTTTTCAATACAAGAGTTATATTTGAAATTAGGGCTAAGTAATAAGTGTAAAGCAAATAATACAAATGATGGAAGGATCAGGTGATAAAAGTGTGCTCATATTTGATTTTCATAACAGAAAGTCTGGCTTAAAATTTTTCATTTTTTATTTCACCGCCTAAGTTACAAATAACCGAGCAAGTTTATATTCGATGAAACCCAGGGTAGTGCCCCTCCTCCCGGCTCGCCCCAACGGCAGAGCTAAAAATTTTGAGTTAAGGGACACCGTTTCAGAAATTTTCATATTTGAAAAGGCATTGATATATAAAAAAAATCAAATAGTTGAAGGCCACCATACAAAAATAAAGGGAAGTTGTGGGATTGATATGGATAAGGATGTCAATCCGAATTACTTGTAAAAAATCTGGTTAGCAATTTGACATCCGATTGAGAAATTGGATCGAATTCGGGTTTAAGAAGTAACAACCGATTGGATACGGATTTGAATTCAGTTATAAATGGTTAGGCAAAAGGTCTAACAAAGCGCACCAACTTAAAGTTATAATATAAGAAGAATATAAACAGCATATGAAGGTATAATCTGATTAAGAGCTAATGATTTTTACGAAGTTGCATATAATAATAGTCATATAGTTACTATGTATATCATTTAACTTAAAGTATTTAAAATTATATCATATAAAACTAATTAATTAATAATTAATATTATATTTAATTAAACGTTTTTGTATAAACAAGCAAACTGTTATAGTTAAGGCATCAATTAAATAGGATATCTTACATAATGTATTTTATTTAATTAAAAATAATAATAAAAAACTTCTATCAAGAAATTTCAATAAAATTAGTATTTTTAAAAATATGAAAATTAATCGCAAGTAGATATATTTAATATGAAAAAAGTCTTGAACTCATAAAAAAGTTTTAATTTGTGAAATTAAAAATTATTTATTTAATCAATCAAGTAAAACATTTTGTATAATCATATAATATGTGCAAAAGTCCTAGATATTTGATACATAACACATAATTCACAAATTTGAAAACAAAAGCCTCTAACTATTAAGAAAACAACAAATTGTTAGATTTAATAAACTATCTAAAATATCAATGGAGAAATTATACAATTTGATGTAAAGAAATAATTATTGTAATAAAGGTAAGAGGATTAATAAATTATTTGATATATTATTAAATACTCTTTTTACGGGTGTAACACAAATTATTTCAATTAACTCAATAAAATGAGAAAAAATCATTAAATTTATATATTTTTAATGGTAAATAATATGAGTCACATGATTTAATAATTCACAATAAGTGATCATCATGAAATAATAGTTTACTCAATTTAAAATATGTTATTAGTTAAAGATAAACCAATTAATGTTCAATATTCACAATTTTTATAACGAAAGCATGAAAGCTTCTTCACCATGTATTTTAGTAGGAAATCTTAAATAATATATTTAAAAAAATAATAAAGAAAACTTCAATAAAAAATTCAAAAAAATGAGAATTTTTAAAAATATGGAAAAGACACTTTTTAAAGCTATAAATTTTAATGGACTATTATGTCAAATTGGTTTCAAGAATAACTATATTATATATTTAAACAATTAAAGGTGTCAAGAAAAACTATTGGCATGTATGTCACCTATGAAAAAAAAGTTGATAGCAAAAAATATACTTTTTTTAAAACTAACTTAAAAGAAATAGGTTTTATAATAAATAGAAAATCTTAAACACATTATGATATTCATTTTAGTTGAAAGCTTCTTCACTGTGCATAATCTCAAATAAATAATTTAATATAAAAAAACTGTTAAACTCATAAAAAAGTCTTATTTATCAAATAAATTCTTATCCAAAAGTCATAGGTATTTGATATATAACACATAATTCATAAATTTGAAAACAAAAACCTTTAACTAGTAGCAAAATAACAAATTGTTCAATTTAATAAATTATCTGATATATCATTGAACACTTTTTTTATGGATGTAACACAAAATATTTTAATTAACTCAATGAAATGAGCAAAAATCATTAAATAAGATATTTTTTTAATGAGAAATAATATGGGTCACCTAATTTAATAATTCACAATAAGTGATCATTATCAAATAATAGTTTTTTTTATATAAGATATACTTACCAGTTGTTTTGTTGCCAGAGTCAAACTATAATTTTAAAATTTTAAGTGAAGCCAAAACTTTTAAAATTTTTTTAGTAGTGAGTCACCTGAACTCTTTTATTTTACTGTCGCACCCGCGTCGCATCAAGTCGGGTGCGCACCAGACATGGGTGCGGCTCCGACTCACACCTGAGCCCAATTAGAATGCCATATTACTAAATTACTTATATAATATATGTTGTTATAATATTTTTGTATGAGATATAATTATTCAAGTATGTTATATACATTAATAACTAAATTGTAATAATAATAATATATACATGCTCATTCTGTTATATATATAATAAATTAAAAATAATAATAATAATAAAACAATGATTATAATTTTCAACTAGCTTTAGGTTGGGCGAAATTAAAAAACTGTAGTTTTGCCTTTAAGTTCAATTTAAGTTGACCTAATTTAAAATGAAAATAAAGCTTCCCCCCATTTTGTTTGCTTGTAAAAGCAATCGTAGTTATTGGATGTTAAAGGTGTTAAATGAAGTTATTGAAGATGATTGGGTGTCGTTTCTTCTTCCCTACGGCCCAAGAGAAAAAAAAAAAAAAAAAGAAAACAAAAAAATAAGAACTGCTCGACGTTCTTCCTTCCCTGCACCGAAGAAGAACCTGTTCGACTAGAGCCCCCTATCAGTGCGGTGGAACGAATAGAAAAATTCTTGGTGAGTCATGACCCTTGCGAGTCCTCCCCTCTTTTCTTCTCCCCCTCTCTCTCTCTCTCACGCACGGACACAGTTTTTTCATTTGATTCTCCAAGAGACAAATTGGAGCTTCAAAATCTTGGTTTGATTGCAATCATTGCAGCACATAGCGGTTTTCTAGAGAGCAAGTACAGGGAAAGCTCCCTCCCAACCTTTTGCCAATCAGTAGCACTAACGGTAACCAAACTCTTTTCCACTCCCTTTTCCTCCTGATTCCTCATGTTGTCATTTGATTTTTGTTTTGGTGTTTTTCGTTATTATGTTTTACCCCAATCGCATTGACGATTGGTGAATTGGTTGGCAATTTCCAGATGTGTTAATATGGATGATTAGTCTCTTTACATTTGTTCTTTCTATTTTTTCTAGCTGATTCTGGCAGCTCATAAATATCCTTGTCTCAGGCACATGATATTCAGGGTCAAAACAAAAAAGTTTGAGGTGATTTGGTCGGGTTTCCTGCCCTCGGTGGCATTGTAGAAGCTGGTGAGGGAAACGTTGGCTTCCAGGGGCAAGGAGGCCAGCGCGCGGTGCAGGTTGTGGTCAAAGTTGCTGTTCGCCGTGTAGTTGGAGTTGCCGGTGCAGTACCAAAAGGGAGGAGACTCGACCATTTCATCTTGAAAGCGCTCTCCCTCATCGTCACCAACGCACTAAGGTAATGTCGCTGTCCCCTGAAGCTTTTTCTTGCCTTTGGTTTTGATGTGTTTGCTTGTGGTTTCAAGAACATGTCCTGGAGCACCACTGCACCTGTCATAGCTCTTCTCTTCTTCCTTAAATTATGTGTTGTTTGTTTAGTTTATTCTATTATCTCGATAAGATTTCTCTGCATTGATGTCTTCTTGCCTCTGTTTCACTACGTGCTTCCTCTTTCACATGATTGGAGGTTGATTTGATCGCTCTTTGTGGCAGACGTATGTCTCTGTTAATAAGATATTTGCAGATAAAATTCTGGAAGTCATAAATCCCGAAGATGATTTTGTCTGGGTGCATGATTATCATTTGTTGGTGTTGGCCACATTTCTAAGGAAGAGATTCAGCTGTGTAAAACTTGGTTTCTTTTTCCACAGCCCTTTTCCATCTTTAGAAATTTATAGAACTCTGCCTATTCGGGAAGAGATTCTCCCAGTGAGCATTCGTTCAAGAGACTGAAGCTAATTTATTTGATTGATTCATATTTGTTGTTCTTCATTTTCTCACTTTGCGTCATCTGCTTCCTTTTGATGTGTTGTTACAGGATATTGAATGCTTATTTAAAAGTTCCTCCAAAGCCAAAAAAGCTACATCTAAAAGGTATTCATAAACCTTTTTTTTCTTGATCAAATTCAGCTATAAATATTACTTAAATTAACCAGCTTTATGTTCTTGGCGAACTTGGTTGGATGTGGTTGGATGTGGACCCAGCTTGTTTTTGAATGTTTCTTGATTTTATGCCTGCATGTTGCAATTTGGTATTGATTTTTTTTATAGGGCTTCATTTGTTAAAATGTATGGCATTTGCTACAACTACTAGTTGCTGGTATAAGAATTAGTACCAAGTTGAAGGCTGGATTGCTTTGATTGAAGGTTTTCTCTCCACAACAACTCCTACATTAATGGTAAGTTTTGCAAACCTACTAGTTGTTGCCTTGCTTTGATTGAAGGTTGACATAAGAATTCTTGCTTTAGCTAACAAACGATAGGTTTATTGTAGTTAAAGCAAACTCAGTTAGATACACATATGCTTGATGATCACAACTGTGAGCTACATGTATGTTTAGTATGGTGTGAACGAAAAATTTTTGTGTACTATTGATTCATCTAAAACACAATTAGTGGTCAAGTTAGGTCATATATCTTTAACAGTTTAGTTAAAGTTTTCTATTTTTTATATGTAGATTATGGATTTTACAACATCTGGTATGCTAACAATATAGAAATTGACATGTCTACGAAAACCAAGTCACTAAGATCAGCGGTATGGAAGGAGTTTAGCAGGACAATAAACGAATCAGGTATTCAACGTGTTGTTTATCAACACTGTAAAATATCTACGGATTGCAATAGTAAAATGAGCACCACTCGTTTGAAGAATAATTTAAATGTATGTCCTAAAAGGCCTAATTTAGAATCATGCCAACAACATCTGATTATTGGTGAAAATGATGGAAAATGTATTGTTGGTACTTTAATTTTGATTCAAATAAAAGCCGACATGATTTAGCCAATATGATTATTCTTCATAAATATCCATTTTGTATAGTTGGTCATTCTGGATTTCAGAAGATTGTTAAAGGATTACAACCACAGTTCAAGTTATTATCATGCAATACTATTAGATCAGATTGCATACACATTTATGAAGATAAATGACAAAATTACATAATATTTTGGAGAAAACTAATGGGAGAATTAGTCTTACATCTGACATGTGGACTTCGTCTTGTCAAAAACATGGTTATTTATATTTGACTGCACATTATATTGATAATAGTTGGGAAATAAAAAAGAAAGTTCTCAACTTTGTTATGGTTGAAACACATCATACAGGAGAAAGACATGCATCAGTAATCAAATATTGTTTACTAAAATGGAACATTGATCGCAAGTTATTTTCAATTACGTTAGATAATTGTTTGACAAATGATATCATGGTTACAAAATTAATAAAGTGGCTTCTTGAAAAGGATGCACTTGTTTGTCATGAAATTTTTTTTCAAGTTAGATATGCTGCTCATATTCTTAATTTGGTTGTGCAAAATGGTGTCAAAGAAATAAGTTATGTGATTGACAAGATCAGAGAAAACATAAAATATATTATGGCATCTCCAACTCGATGTCAAATTTTTAATCGAGCAGTGCATCATGTCAAAGTTACTTGTGAGAAAAAGTTGTGTCTTGATGTTCCAACTAAATGAAACTCAAGATTTCTTATGCTTGATATAACTTTACAATATAAAGAAGCTTTTGATCGTTTTAAAGAACTTGATCGTCACTATCATTTGACACTGACAAAGGACGAGTGGAAGAAGGCTACTATTATTCATAACAGTTTAAAAATATTTTATGATGCTACTAATGTCATTTCTATAGTCAAGTGTACCACTTCCAATAAGTTCAGATATTTGCCTTTCAAATATGGCAATGATGATGAAAACAAAGTTTGACAAGTATTGAGATATATGCAATTTAATTTTAGCAGTTGCAGTAGTATTTGATCCTCATTATAAGATGAAAATAATTGAGTTTTATTATAGACAATTTTATAAAGATGAAACATATAAACTTGTCTCTGTAATTAAGAATTATCTTTGTGATCTTTTTGATGAATATAAAGTTACTTATGCATTGAAGACACTCTCTGCTGGTGCTGGTTATATTGTTGATGTTGAGAAAGATAATGATGAATCTAGTTTTACTTCTTTGATTGAAGAAACTTAAAACAAGTGCATTAGATGATTTTCTTGAAGAATCATCACAAAGTCAACACACAAAATCAGATTTGAAGTTGTATTTGGAAGAACCCATTTACCCAAAAAACAATCCAATTGACATTTTGACTTGGTGGAAAGTCAATGCACATAAATACCATCTGTTATCTAGAATGGTATGTGATATTTTGGCTATTCCTATATCAACTGTCGGATCAGAGTCAACATTTAGTACAGGTGGACGTATTCTTGATTTATACAGAAGTAGATTAGGTTTCAAAACCGTAGAGGCTTTGATTTGTGCACAAGATTGGTTGTGAAATCAGACTAAATGTAATTTACTTATTATTAATGTTTTTAAACATATTTTTGTGTTGCTTATTTTATTCTTTTGTTAGATGGTTTCGATTTACCTACACCTTTACTTGAAGAGGAAACACCATTTGCATCTGCATATTGGAACTGAATCATAAATTAGAGGTACATATTCTTTTGTATTATTTTGCAAGCTTGAACTATATGATGATTTTTTTATTATTATTATTGAAGTTGTGAAAGATGACTCATCTAGCCTCTTGTTGCATCAATGAACAACAACCAAGTACAATTTTTGGAAATTTAAATTTTCATACTATAGAAAATGAAGTTTTTTGAGCTAGTGTGATGTTAAGATTGAGTTTCATAGTTCATTTACTATGTCACCACGGTACCGGTACGGCAGTACGTTGGATCTTCCAAAATTTTAAAATCCGGAATCCGACCCGGAACCAGATCCAAAATCTGGTAAAATAATATGTTTGGATCTGATTCTGACCCGGAACCAGATCTATAATCTGGTAAAACAGCCTTCGTTTCTCACCCGTCGAGGTTCTCACTGGAGCATTCATTTAGTTTATTATATTGTGACTTTCTTTTTCCAAAAACTTCAATACATGACCAAAAAATTTCCTCAAAACCAAATGTTCAAATTTCCTTTTTTGGGTGAAAGTTGCTCTTAGTCTTAATATATTATTTACATGGTTGATTTAATTTGTTGAGAATTAATCAAACAAGAAAGAAACGTTGAAGCTTTGCTCATGAAATTTCGTATTTAAACCCCATTTAAGCTTGAATTAGCAAGGTTCTCAATGTGAATCAGTGAACCAGAGACATCATATAAGCCCAATTTGGCCTTAAAAATCGGAGTTACAAACATCAATTTGTGAACCGACTCGGTGGAGATACCAATTTCGGGGAATTGACGGTACGCGCAAGTATAATTTAATTTCATAAATTAATATTATCACAAAAAAATACACCGTACCCGTACCATCATTTTTAAATCAAATTTGGATCAGATTTACACATAGCTTAAAAATCATACATTGGATTCAGATATAACTTAAAAATCGGATTGGGATCACATTCAGATATAATTTAAAAATCGGATTCGGATCGAATTCAGGTACACCTTAAAAATCAGATTCAAATATGAAAATTCGGATTCGGATCAGATTCAAGTATAACTAAAATTTGGATTCGAATATAACTTAAAAATCGGATTGGGATCTGATTCAGATATTAAAATTCTGATTCGGATCGGATTCAGTTATACTTTAAAAATCAGATTCAGATATTAAAATTCGGATTCAGATCGGATTCAAGTATAACTAAAAATCGGATTCGGATGTAGATTTTAAATTTGGATTCGAATATGGTATAAAAAAATTTTCATCCGAATTCGAATCCTAATATGAATTTGAATATATGAATATCCGAAAAATCAGATATGGTAAAAAGTATATGTGATCCGAACCAGAATCCGATCCGTTGACATCCCTAAATATGGACAACTCTATTTCACCTCCTCTCCCTCTTAAAAAAAAACTCTTAAAAAAAAATAAAAGAAAGAAAGAAGAAAGCTAGACAGCTTGCTGCCCTCCACAAGATCAGCCAACGGGGTCCATGGCTTAATGTGAGGGGTGAGAAAGACGTTGCCACTTTCCTCTTTTATGACGGCAAGAGTTGTAAACTATCAAGTTATGAATAATGCCACCATTTTAACTCTTAACATTATCTTTAACGTTCTCTTAGCATCCTTCAAGTCACATCCCTTGCATGAAGATAGGGCGGAGGGCTGTACTGTCACGAAGGTCGACAAAGTAAGGTTCGGGCAAGTACAAAGCCTTTTCTAACAGTCTAAGCCCGATCCCCTTATTTATCCAGCCGGCTAGCTTGGTTTGTAAAAATAGAGGCCAAATCTCATGAGGCCGGACAAGGAGCCACATTTTCAGCCTGGGCTCGACCCATTATGGGACCAGAACTATTTCATGTTTTGTCATTTTAACATAGTTTTGCCTCTCTCTTTCATATATATTTTCCTCATTAAACCTATGTGTGTGTGTGTGTTCAGTGGTCTCAGACAACCCAACATTAGAAAGTTGTGACGGCTAGCCTTTTAGATGCTACGCTTTATGCAATTATAGCATGCACTTAAATCAAGTACTAATTAGAGTCACCTAAGTCAAATAGTCAATCGAGATTCGCTCGAAAACTCGCATGTAAATTAAAAAAAAAAAAACTAATTAACACATGTCTTATTTTGGGCATAAGTTGGTAGGTTTCTTCTAGATTGTTCAGTCGGTTTGTTTCCCATGAAGAATAGCAAGAGCCAGCAAGGAAAACGGTTTCTTGGTCTCCAAGACTTTGGCGCCTCCCTTTCCAATCTCTCGAGTCTCTCCTCAGCCAAGAAGGAAATCTGTTCCATCTTTTTCTTCTCCATTAGGGGGCGTTTGATACACCGGAAATATATTTCCGGAAATATATTTCTGGAAATATAGGAATTGGAAAAGTGGAATGGGAAAAATCTTTCCGATTCCAATTTTGATGAGTGTTTGATAACTGAGAAATATATTTCCAGAAACATATTTCTGTGTTTGATGATACAGAAATATATTTCCAGAAATATAATTCTGTGTTTGATAATAAAGAAACATATTTCCATATTGAATATCAATACCATGGTTAATCTTCCTCAAAGGGAAATCAAAAGGGCAGCTCCAAAGAATTCATTGTTACGACAAAAAAATACAAGCATATATGCATTCTTTTAAAATCTTCACAAATACAGAACCATACCTCTTTATAGACAGTAACCCATTCCCTGTACATGATTCAAACAAAAGCACAACATACGGAACCATACCTCTTTATAGATAGTAACCCATTCCCTGTACATGATTCAAACAAAAGCACAACATACAGAACCATACCTCTTTATAGACAGTAACTCATTCCCTGTACATGATTCAAACAAAAGCACAACATATCTCCAAGAACAAGCATCTTCATGCAAACCATGAATATCAATATTGCAAAAGCAATAGCCGTAGATAGAAATTCTATTTCAAAGGAGACAAAACCCCATAAATATTACAATGACTGATGCCGCAACGGGGAAGCCAGAGGGAATGCAAGTAAGGAGTGGGATGCCGAAGCAAAAGAAGTTTCTCCTTGTCGGCGATGAAGTGTTTTTCTTATTGGGTTTGCTTACGTTGTTTTGCTGTTGGTGTTGCTTAAACGGCAGTAGGTGAGGCAACTCGAGGAGGGACGTAGGGGATCATGGCAAACTGGCAATGTCATTGAGGTCTCGGAGAACACTCGAGTTATTAGATACGATCACTTCGTAGACGAAGGCGGCATCAGCAACTGTATCGAGCGTATCGCGGTTTCTGGCACCATTCGTGATGCTCCTTCCTCTTCGGCGAGAGTTCCCTCTGCTTATGCGGCCTGTGGGCATCGCGGTAGGATCAGGCCTTCGGTGCCGCCGTTCGTTGGCCCTCGGCCGAAGGATTTCTGGTATGGGCTATGCGTCGATGCATTGTACGAGGACGGGTGGTGGGAAGGAGTTGTGTTTGATAACAAGGTTGGCTCCGGGGAGAGGTCCGTCTTCTTCCCGGACGAGGGCGACTAAGTGAGGTTTAACGTTGACAGGTTGAGGCTTACGCGCGACTGGGACGAAGTGTCGGGGACTTGGGACGGCTCGGGGTACGTGGGCTTTCCTGGCTTTGGTTAATGAACTCAGCGACGGCCGCTATGAGTCAAGCAACTCTGGTACAATCTGAGAATCACGGATGGTTTTCTTCGTCAAATCTCGGAATGGACTCTTGGGGAGCCGTCGTTGTGGAGGACGTTAATGAAGAAAGCCGCAAGTGATCATCATCTAGTGGATTCCAACAACAGTGTCAACTGCAATGCAGCTGCAGTTGTTTCTACAGGAAAAGAGACTCCACCCAAGAGGAGGAGAGTAAGCAGGTGTGGGAAGCGACCTTTTTATGCAGAAAACGTCCAGGATCAACATGGAAGGAACCGCGGTTACGTGGGCAATGTAGAGCTGCTAGTGGTTACTGTTGAAGTTGATGAACGAGGGGAAGCACAACAGACACCAGTAGGTGGCATAGTATGTTTTGATGAACAAGAGGCGTGTCCTTCATCTGGTCATCACGAGGAACTAGAAGCACGTTTTTCTGTGCAGCCTTCACCTGTGTTTGAGAAGAAAAATGAGGTGTTAGACCAAGAGTATGGTCGACAGATGATAGCGAAGTATTTTAGGTTGGTGGACGAGAAGACGAAATCTAAAGCTGCTGTGACAAAAGGACTTCTGGACAGGGTTCGTCTGGAAGCAAAAACGTATCTCTGCTGACCAAGGGCTGGGTGTATTAGCATGAGCAGAAGTCTGGAAGATGGGAACTTCATTACTTTAGTCCAGAAGGCAAGCGGTTCGTTTCTTTTTATGCCGCTTGTTCCGCTTTACAACGGGAGGTAAAACCCTGTCTTGTGAAAACCAAATATCAGTTTGTGTACAAAAAGAGCCTGCGGAGAAGCTCTGTGCCATCGTCTCATTCGGCCACCGCTGTATTTACTGGCCGTGAGTGCAGAGTGGATCCAACTCCAGGCAAAAGATGTGCCGCTCATTAGTAAGGCACAGAAGCGTGTAACCTTCCTGCTACAAAGATTCTGCCGATCTTAAAAGTATCGTTTCTTGTAGTTCTATTAAGAAGGGATAGCAAAGCAAACATTTCAGACAACAAGAGGGATAAAGATCAAAGAATTCAACTTTGCAAGCAAAGGGTTCCTACCATAACTCTCTTGAGTTTACGATGCAAGTGCGCTCTGACGTCTCAGTTGCTACATCATTGGCAAAAACTAAAGATACACAGCAAATCTGCTTCCGATCTTGTCCATTGGTAGCTGAAAAATCATCAAATGGAAGATTAGTTTTTGCTGGTTCTCATGACGAAAGGGGACTAGACAAATTGAAACGTAAATTGAGTCTAAACATCTTAGACTATTGAAAGTGGAAACACATTCTAAATGAAATAGTTTTAGATTAGGAACGTGCACCCGACAGAAGACAAAAAGCCGTGGACGCCAAAGCGACAACATCTGCAGTATATGTCACTATGGAAGATTGCTCATATTGTGTGACCAGTGCCCGTCATCATTTCACTTAGACTGTGTGAACCTCAAGGTAATTGTTATATGTTTCTTCTCGTGCTAGTTCTGCAACCTGATTTGCACTTCTTGCTTACCTCTTGATAACCATGTGTCTTTGGTTTTATCATGAGGTTCTTTATTGCTTTATGGGGAACTAAACATCTTATTCTTTTTTTTTGCTGTAATTTCTCATTGTTTTTTTTTTTCCTTTGAAGCACCCTTTGGCTAAGTAGCATACACTAAGAAAACTGTCATTTACTCCTATGTCATATTTAGTACCAATTTTGATAACTGGCAACCATGAAAAAATGCTTCCCAGTGTTGATGATCTCACTTGATGCCTTGGCGAGAATTTGATGATTCTGTCATTAAACTTGAATTATAGTTTTCTGTATTATTCATCAAGAAAAACATGTTCTGAATTCTGATCCATCAAGAGGAGTACGCTTTGCTATTATCCAGGAAACAATGACAATTTTCTGAAATCCTGAGTTGTTCGATGGGTGATCTTATGAACTTGCTTAAACTTCCACTCACATCTCTATTAAGAGCAGACGCCCGTGCACACACACACATGTATGTATGTACTATATATGTGTGTGTGTGTGTGATTGAATATTACTATTTTTTGAAGGGTTGAAAGCATTGTCACAGAAAACACGTTTTATTTGAAAAAATATGTTTAAAACGTGAAAAACAAGTCAACGGTATAAAAAGTGAAAAAAGCATATTTTTTTAATATGAAAAACGTGTACGAGTATTATACGACGAAGAATTTCTCAGATATAATACGACAAAGTTGTATATCTTGTTTTTCATGTTTTATATATGTTTTCTTTTAAATAAAACGTGTTTTTTGTGACAATGTTTTCAACCCTTCAAAAATAGCAATATTCGATCACACACACACACACACACATATATATAGATATAGTACATAAATACATGTGTGTGTGTGGGTGTTCTTAACAGAGATGTGAGTGGAAGTTTAAGCAAGTTCATTGGTATAAGATCACCCACCGAACCACTCAGGATTTCATAAAACTTTCATTGTTTCATGAATCATAGCAAAGCGTACTCCTCTTGATGGGTCATAACATGTTTTCCTTGATGAATAATATAGAAAATGCTACCTATAATTTAGGTTTAATGATATGATCATCAAATTCTTGCCAAGGCATCCAATAAGATCAGCAACATTGCGAAGCATTTTTTCATGGTTACCAGGTATCAAAATTGGTACGAAATATGACATAAGAGTAAATGACGGTTTTCTTAGTGTATGCTATTTAGCCAAAGGGTGCTTCAGAGAGAAAAAAAAACACAATGAGAAATTGTTGCAAAAAAAAGAATAAGATATTTAGTTCCCCATAAAGCAATGAAGAACCTTATGATATGACCAAAGACACATGGCTATCAAGAGGTAAGCAAAAAATGCAAATCAGGTTGCAGCAACACTCAGACCAGTAGGAAAAGAAACACATAACAATTACCTTGAGGTTCACACAGTCTAAGTGAAATGATGACGAACACTGGTCACATAATATGAACAATCCTCCATAGTGACATATACTGCAGATGCTGTTGCTTTGGTGTCAACGGCTTTTTGCCTTCCGTCGGCTGCACATTCCTGATCTAAAACTATTACCTTTAGGATATGTTTTCACTTTCAACAATTTCGGATGTTTAGCTCGTTTACGTTTCCATTTGTCTAGTTGCCTTTTGTCATGAGAACCAGCAAAAAACAATGATAGGAGCCATGAGCAAAGAAGCAACATAACACTACCAGTCAATATGGTATATATTAATATATATTATACGATATGTCATATGTACCATAACTATTGAGATAGGCAATATTAGTGTGCATATATTGCATCATACCATCACAAATTTTCATGTGATACATTACAATACATACCATAACTATTGAAGTATGTAATAGTTCACATACCTGTGATTAATCATGGGAATTTATTGTACCTGTATCGCAATGTAATGTGAGATATAGGATTGAATCATACTATACATGCTACATCATATGATATGGTGCTGCTTCATATCTTAATCATTTTTAACTTTTAATTTGCGATCTTCAAATTTGATAGTTGTAAATTTTGTTATTCCAATATATTAGAACACATCAAAAGTTAAGTAGTTAATAGTTAGAAACTTAGAATAGTAACTAATCATCTCTTTGATTGTAAAATATAAAGTCTATCACCGGATTAAATGAGCCAAGCAAGTTTCAGACCGAGTAAAATGAGTTTTAGCCAAGTCAATCAGAGTTTCAGCTGAGTATAACCAAGTCAACCTGAATCATATTGAACTTGAAGAAAATGATGACGATGGAAATGAAGATTTAGATGATGAATAATCATATTTTTGATGACTTTAAACTTTTTTCTTCTTGTGTTGTGGCACTATGTTATGTTAAGTCGATGAATGTTCTGTGAAAAGTGACTATAACAGTCACAAATAATGCATATAATACTAAAAAGGCACTAAGGCCAAGTGAAGAAAAGTAATACTCATTCAATAAACAATATTAAGGCTGTAAAACACAGCTTACACTTTACAAAGACTGTTACAAGGATATTTATAAGAGAGAATAAGAAGGGCTGAGCTGAACTAGCCGTTGGGCTAGTTTGGCAGAAATAATAAAAAAATAAAAAATAAAAAATAAAGAGAAAAGAAAGAAATAAACTAAATCCTAAACTAATTCCTAACTAATCCTAAACTAACTCTTAACTAAGATAATACCTAATTAAGAGATAACAACAATAAGAAATCATATTTCTTAACACCCCCCTTAAACTTCCGGTGCTATCACCGAAAGTTTATCTAAAAGAAAGTTGAATCTGGGAGAACATAGAGGCTTTGTGAAGAAATCAGCCAGCTGGAACTCGGAGGAGACATATGGAAGCTTGATAGTCTTCTTCAAAAATTCTTCACGAACATAGTGACAGTCCATTTCTATATGTTTTGTTCGTTCATGGAATGTTTGATTTTTGGCAATGTAGATAGAACTCTTGTTGTCGCAACATAAATCAGTGGGTTCTTCTATCTTTGTTCCCATATCAAGGAGCATTTGGCGAAGCCAGACAATTTCCGTAGTTGTAGAAGTCATGGCTCGATATTCAGCTTCAGTAGAGGATGGTGAGACTTTCTGTTGTTTTTTGCACTTCCATGAGATGAGTGATTCCCCTAAAAAAACACAAAATCCAGTAGTTGAGTGTCTATCATTTGGATCTCCTCCCCAATCAGCATCAGTATACGCAATCAAGTTCAAGGAGGAAGAGGAAGACATAAATACTCCCTTGTTTATTGTTCCCTTAATATATCTGATGATACGAAGAACAACTCCCATATGAACAGTTGATGGAGCATGTTGAAATTGACTCACAGTATGAACTGCATGAGCAATGTCAGGCCGAGTGATGCTAAGGTACATCAAGGATCCCACAAGTTGTCGGTAAGGAGTGGGATTGGCAAGTGGAACTCCATCATCAATCTTCATCTTGCTTCCTACTGCTTCAGGAGTTTCTGTGACCTTATCATCTGTTATGCCTGATTTAGCAATGATCTCTGCAGCAAACTTAGTTTGTGACAAAAAATATCCTCTAGTAGAATATGCAACCTCAATACCCAAAAAATATGTTAGAAAGCCTAAATCTTTCATTTCAAAAGTTTTTTGAAGTAATTTCTTACATTCTCTAATACCTTCCTTATCACTACCTGTAATGATCATGTCATCAACATACAATAGGAGAATTATGATACCTGCAGCAGTATTCTTAACAAACAAGGCAGTGTCAGTTAAGCAAAAATGAAACCCATAATCAGAAATAACAGAATTAAAACGGTCAAACCAAGCTTTAGGAGCTTGTTTGAGGTCATAAAGAGCCTTCTTAAGTCTAAGAACTTTCCCTTGAGAAACTGACAGCCCTGATGGAATTTCCATATAGACTTCTTCCATAAGATCTCCATTTAAAAAAGTATTTTTAACATCCATTTGATAGATATTCTAGTTTTTAATAGATGCTAAAGCAATAAGTGTCCTAACAGTAGTCATTCTAGCTACAGGGACAAATGTTTCCTCATAGTCAATACCATATTCTTGAGCGTATCCTTTGGCAACAAGCCTCGTTTTATACCTTTCTAGGGATCCATCACTTTTAGTTTTCACCTTGTATACTCACTTGCATCCAATAGTCTTTTTCTCTATAGGTAAATCTTGTATTTCTCAAGTTTGGGCTTTTCTCAAGGCATCCAATTCTTCTAACATGGCATTCTTCCACTCAATATATTTGGATGCTTCATTAAAAGTAGAAGGTTCAAAGTGAGAGTGAATGACATTAATTCTAGTTCTATGTGATGGAGTAAACGTTTCATAAGACACAAACCTATTGGGTTGTCTTACATTTCTAGTAGATCTTCTAAGGTTTTCTCCACTTTGAGTTGGTTGGAGATCAATAGTCTCATGATGTTCCTCTTCACCAACTTCTTGTTGTCGGTTTCTTCTATTATAAGTGATTATATCTTTGGCCACTCTACTATCATTACCATCAGTGTTTCTATCATCATCATCGTGCATTTCATCATCACATTGAGAAAGGAACTTGAATAAAAAGGAATAATCATTTTTGTGTTGTGACTCCCCACAATTTTTAAAACCACTTTCATCTTCGCAAAACCTTACATTCCTTGAGACAATGATCTTGTCTTTAATTGAGTCATAACATTTGTAGCCTTTTTGAGTTTCAGAATAACCAATAAAAGCACATTCAATAACTTTTGAACTTAGCTTATCATCCTTGTCATTAAAAACAAAACATTTGCATCCAAAAATCCGAAGTCTATTAAAATTGGGTTCATACTTGAATAGTTTTTCAAACGGAGTGGTATTATTTAAGACTTTTGAAGGCATTCTGTTTATAAGATAAACAGAGGCAAGAGCAGTTTCAGCCCAAAAGTTTTTAGGCACATTCTTGGAAATAAGAAGGGTTCTTGTTGTTTCAATTATGTGTCTATGTTTTCTTTCTGAAAGTCCATTTTGTTGAGGTGTTCTTGGACATGATTTTTGGTGGACTATCCCATAGTTTTCCAAATATCTTTTGAACTCATTTGAAATATATTCACCTCCGGAATCAGTCCTTAAAATTTTTAATTTAGCATTGAATTGTGTTTGTACCAACATGTGAAAATTTTTGAATATCTCAAAAACTTCGGATTTATATTTTAAGAAATATATCCAACAATACCTAGTGAAATCATCGACAAAGATCACATAATAGGATAGCCCTCCTTTTGACATGATAGGAGAGGGTCCCCATACATCGGAATGAACAAGCTCAAAAGGCAAAGAAGAGAAGAAGTTCCTTTCTCCAAAAGATAAAGATTTCATTTTTCCATGTATACAATCATTACATTTAAAGTTTTCAATACAAATATTCTTGGTATGACTCATCATAGACAATTTTCTAATGTTTGGATAACCTAATCTTTGGTGCCAAACATTGATGTCCACATTTTCAATATAGTGACAAAACTTTTCTTTGGGGATGCATAAATTGTCCATGTAGTAAAGGTCTCCTTTTCTAAAACCTTCCCCAATCAATCTCCCGGTTTGGTGATCCTGCACCAAACATTTATTTGATGAGAAAACAACATCAAATCCAAGATCTGAGATTTGTGACACAGAAAGTAAGTTAAGATTAAGTTTAGGAACATAATTAACTTTTGGAACAAAAAATTTTTGTTTTCCAAATTCTTTTTTAAAGTTCTCAATCCCTTTAACACTCAAAGAAGTTCCATCGGCAGTAACAACATTTGATTCTTTTCTTGTTTGTTCAAAATTGGTCAAAGATGATATATTTGGTGTCATATGAAAAGATGCACCGGAATCTAAAAGCCAAGAAAACATACCGGGAGTGTTGGAGATGGACGCCGTTGTTGCTAGTGCTCCGGAATTTGATTCTTTGATCATGGGTTGGAGAGCCGTCATGATTTGATTCAACGTTGTGGATATAGATGAGAGATCACATCCTTCATTTGCAACATTTGCGGCCTTTCTTTGATCAAATTGTCTAATGTTGTAATGTCCACCTTGAGGATATGAAATTTCCCGGTTGTGTTACCCTCCTTGAGGATATGAAGTTCCTCCTTTGAGAAAATTTCCTTCAAGATTCTGCGATTGTCCTTCATTGATGTTCAACAATGGGCAACTAGGTCTTATGTGACCCGGTTCATGACAAAAGTGGCAAATAACTTTATATTCTCCTCTAATTTGATTCTTAAAGTGAGGAGGTCTAAAAGCCTTGATGTTGTTCCCGGGTCTAGAGGCGGCTAAGGCTCTTTCTTCTTCTTGTTTTGAGACAAGAACACTATCTTTATCCATTTCTTTGGATAGTTTCATTCTAGTTTCTTCTCCACTTAGCTTTGTAAGATGTTCATGAATGAGTGGAGGAGAGGATGATGAAAGAAGGGCTGACCTTATTTGTTCAAATTCGGGTCGTAGCCCTTGAAGGAATTGAAAAAACCGAAATTCATCTATTTCATTTCTTCTAATCTCATGGCATTTGCAGTCCATCCCTAGTTCAGGACTTAGTTGATCTAACTCATTCCATACACTAGAGATTTCCATGAAAAATTCTCTAACATTTTTCTCCCATTGCTTGATACTTTGGGCCTTTTGAATCAAAAGATACTTTCAGGCCATATCTTTTTGGGTGAACATTCCCTTAAGATATTCCCAAACTTCACTAGCCTTTTCATAATACATAAGGTTTTGGGCAATCCTGGGTTCAATACTTCCATAAATCCATTCTTTAATTCTAGAATTTTTAGCTTCCCAATCGTCCAATTTTTTTGTAATATTCATTCATAGCATTTTGTCTTTCCACTCCATCTAGTTGTTTTTCAATCTCATTTTCTATTTTGGTCAACTTAAGAGTGGAAAGGATATACGTACCTCTTATGAAGCCCCATAAATATTTTCCTTTGATATGCATTTCCAAACATTTTGCCCATAGTGTATAATTGGTTCCTTCGAGCTTGTATGAAGCATAATAGCTTCCTCCTTCGATTGAAACTTTGGAGTCTTCCATGAGAGCAATATTTGAAACAATAATCTCCAAGGAAGTCAAGAAAAAACTATTCTAGAAATTTCACCAAACGGTGAGCAGCCACAGCAAAAAGCCTTCAAGAAAATGTATCCTCTAGCAAAGAATCTCTTCAATCAAACCAGCAACATAAAATCTCAGCAGCAGCCTTTAACAAGCTTTGAGAATCAGCCTAACGGCTCTGATACCATGTGAAAAGTGACTATAACAGTCACAAATAATGCATATAATACTAAAAAGGTACTAAGGCCAAGTGAAGAAAAGTAATACTCATTCAATAAACAATATTAAGGCTGTAAAACACAGCTTACACTTTATAAAGACTGTTACAAGGATATTTATAAGAGAGAATAAGAAGGGCTGAGCTGAACTAGCCGTTGGGCTAGTTCCAACAGCTCTTAGTAGAGCTGTTGGAACTGCCAACGGCTAGTTTGGCAGAAAAAATAAAAAATAAAAAATAAAGAGAAAAGAAAGAAATAAACTAAATCCTAAACTAATTCCTAACTAATCCTAAACTAACTCTTAACTAAGATAATACCTAATTAAAAGATAACAACAATAAGAAATCATATTTCTTAACATGTTCATTCCTATATATACATGTTACATGTTTTTTATAGAAAACATACTTTTCTTTTTCTTTTTTTTTGAATTTTAACATCAAAAAGTAAAATTTTGATTTCTACTGTACATGACAATTTGTATCTAACTGTTGGCCTGACCAATGTGCACTTTACAACATTGGCACCAATATTATCACTAGTCATACGTAGGGATTTTTTGGATGTTGGCATGGATCCTAGTAACAATGAAGAAGAAGAGTGTTGGTCGTTTTGGTGTGAACTTCATTATGTTTACAAGCACATCAAATCTTAGTGATATTTGGAAATGTTAAGTCCACATTGGGCTGTGGAATGCTAGTTCAAGAGTGGACGATAATAAGAGAACTACTGCAGCTATATATGAGTCTAATGCAGAGGCTTCTACTCTTCTTGGGGAGTCCTGACCCCCTAAAATCTGAAGTACAGTTAGCTAGGATAGGTGGATTCAGTCAACATGCCAGGATATCCTACTTCAGATGACAAATGCATGTACAAAAGTGTAGGCTGTGTAGTCCATGTTGACTTAATAGTTAAACTAACTAAGAAAATGTACTTTGAGATGCTTGATGTTGAAAAATGTTGTTTTTATGGCTGACTTTAGCTTTACTTACTTGAAGCATGCCATGCAAATTATGTTGTGTCTTGTATTTAATAGTGCTGGGTGCTTTTCCTGCTAGGTTACCTGATTGGATGGTATAAAACAATTTTTTTTTTTTTTGCTGTTTCTTTCAGCTATGCAACTATGATGAACTTGTTATCATGCCTCTTATTTTGGCATTAAACATACATTCTTGTTATCAACTTTTACATCCTCACGAATTGAAATGTGAAAGGAGCTCCTAATTTCATGAAATTAACTGGGATTCAAGACTCATTTAGTGACTGTGTTTCATATGCTTGACATGGAAGATGCTCAGTCTGCCACCAGAATCCTTATTTTATTCACAAATGTCTTCTTTATATTTAATGAATACTGTTGTTATGTGAGATTCATTGTGGGTTCAACTGTAACATTATTTTCTGCTACAAATAGGAACCTCCAAAAGGAAAATGGTTTTGCCCATGTTGTCGATGTACCATATGTGGCAGCAGTGACTTCAGTGATGGCAATGGAGAATTCTCTGAGTTGGCAGTGCTATATTGTGACCAATGTGAGCGTGAATGTCCATGTGATGGCAATATTTTGCTTTCATCCTAATTTGTTCTTTGTTTAGCGTAAATGTAAGAACTTTCTTTTAACGTCTTATGCAGATCACGTGGGATGTTGGAGAGAGAGAAGCGCAGAGGCATGTGAACTTTCCAATAGGAAGTTGATTTTGTAGCAGAAAATGCTCAAAGGTACCTGCTGATGCAACTGTATTATTGACAGTAACTATTATATAACTGAAAGAAACATCAATTTAGCTACAATTAACTTCTTTCATATGTTGTTCCAACGGCGCGTGCATTCTTCAATCTTCACTTTGATGTTTTTATTAGCTGCCAATGGTGATCTCCATGGACTTGTAATATTATCTTGTATTCTTTCATAAATTTATAGACATTGCCAGAAATGGCCAATGCTCTGAAAGTGGCTAACTTTTTCCTTAAAATCTTTAACATCTCTCAAATACTTGGCGACCCTAATCTATTCTAAAAGGAGGGAGTGCTAATTTAATATCCAGTTGTTAGATTGCTTTCTTTTCATGGGATTGCCTATCTCACTTGAGTCCAATACACAATTTGGGTTTGCATATGCCAGTGATGATTTCAAAAAGGCATTGAAACTTCTCATATTTATAAAATTTGCATTAATATCACAAGCATTTTTCCCCTTGTTATGGACGATTGACGTTTTTGTGCAACATAAAAAGGTTTATGCAGGAAATACTTCCTCTTCCTTTCTTCATTTTAACCTGCAAAAAATATATATATGTAACTCGGTGATTTCTTTCAAAATGCTGTGAAAAGCTTGAGCATACATGTCCTTGATCCTTATCACTTTCGTTTGCATCTATCTGTAACCAGATCTAACAGAGTCATGCTCAGTATATCATTATGATGATATATCATTTGTTATTGAGAAATGGATCACCTTCATTTGGTTTTTAAAGTTAAGGACATGTATTTCTATTACTATAGGTTAGGTGGGGTTACCATAAAAATAAGAAAAAACATTTTTCTCCTGTGTCAAATACAATATCAATGAACATGATCCCCATGGCACCATCTGTTGCTTTCTGATATCGTAACTTTATCATAAAGATTACAATTATGTCACCCTTTAAAGTTATAGCGGATGCATAGGGCTAGTTTCCTCTATGACAATTTTATCATAAGTTTAGAAACACGAAAAATAGGAAAAGCAATACGATGAACACGATGTAACGTGGAATAACCCTCAACAAGAGGGAAAAAATCACGGATGAAGAGGAATTGGTGCTCACTAGCATCCAGAGTCTCTCTCTCTTAAGATTTCATTCACACACTCAAAGGGTTACACTCTTTAAGTAAGGCCCAACAAGGGCTACACGATGGATCGGTATGGATCCAGACCCAGTCCCAAGACCCATCTAACATGCCAATAAAAGTTATAAAATATTGAAAACCTTGACGGGTATGAATTCTCGAAGGCCCCCACACATCCGAGTGCACCAAGCAAAAAACTTCATTAACACAACTAGTAGAAATAGGGTACGAAGTCTTCACATGTTTAGCAAATTGACATACATCACAGGAAATCAAAGACAAATTCAGATTGGAACACAAATCGGGAAACAACTGTTTCAAAATCCCGAAAGGTAAATGCCCAAGGCGTTCATGCCAACACAAGAAGGACTGAAGACAATCTTCTCTTCTCTTTTCTGTCTTGCTGATCGCTGTCATAAGAGCCGTGGCCACGCATATGGAAAGACGATATAAGCCATCAGACGCCAAACCAATCCCAATCCTCTTCCCTGTCACCAAGTCTTGCAAAACACAACGATTTGCAGAAAGAATGAATTCACAATTCAGTTCTTTAGTAAGTTTACTAACTGACAAGAGATTTAAAGGAAGCTGAGGAACATGTAATGCTCCTCGCACATGAAATCTGTCCAACAAGGACAAACTTCCTTCTCCTACCACAGAGGTAGAGGAACCATCTGCGAGAGATACTCGTTCTCTTCCAGAAAACAACTTATACTCATGAAACAATTTAGGGTTACCCATCATGTGGTGAGTAGCACCACTGTCCACAATCCATTCTCCCACACAAGAGTTACCTTTATCCCCTACAATGGCAAGAACATGATAAGCCTTTGTCTCATCTGATGCCTCGACCTGATTGACATCAATCTGACCCAAATAAGCCCTCAGTTCCCGAATCTGTTCAGCAGAAATAGAGGGCTTGCCTCCACTAGATTTGGTATCCTCCGACACAGGCATCTTCCCACTAGAAGATCTCTCCCTGTTACCCTATTTTTCCAGATGAAGATCCCAACAGAAATCCACAATATGGCCATTCTTCTTGCAGTGAGTGCATTTACGAAGAGGTTTGGGAGCACTTCCAAGACCACGACTAACAAGTGCAGACCTCTCAGTATAGGATATGTGATCCCTCTTTCCCCCAGTGGTAACTAGCCTTCTCTGTTCTTCAGCCTCAACACGAGAGTAAACATCTTCAATACTGAAGGATTCTTCAGAATTAAGAATCTGACTCCTTATATTTTCGAATTCATCGTTTAGTCCTGCTAAGAATAGGAAGATCATATTCTCCCACTCTTTGGCCACATAATGCATCTGGTCTTGAGGACAGTTCCAAGTATCATCTGAATGATATTCAAGATCTTTCCATTTGGATTTTAGCGCGCCATAAAAATCTGCGACCGAGAGGTCCCCTTGCCTCAGAGCATACACATCCTTCATCAGTTGATGCACACGAACCTTCCTCTTCTTCTTGCCATACATTTGTTTCAAAATAATCCACATATCTCTCGCAGTCTTCTTAACGAATGATGAGAGATTGAATATCAAACGATACCGAATTAACAATCCAAGTTTTCACTTGGTTGTCCTTAAGAAACCAAGTATCCCAAGCCATACTGTTTGCAGCAGGTTCAACCTTACTCTCATTCACATATGCAATACGGCCTTGACCAGCTATCCCCATGGTGATGGCGGCAGACCACTTAAGATAATTTTCCTTGGTAAGACGAATGGTAGTGATCTGAACCGGATCATTCTCAGTTCTATACGCCCCAATTTCAGTTTGGTCACTGTTGACGGTCGACGAGGAAGATGCTGCCATGATCACAGACTAGCCCTGCACACAAAAATAAGGACATCAACAGTGGACTCAATGAAGGCACCAGCGGCGGCAGAGGGACACAGATGGCATAAACCAGGGGGCAAACGACGAGGATGTTGGAGGCACAGATGATGCAGCAGAACCGTCGGGTGGTGGAGGGTTGGAGCTTCACGGCAGCAGACATGAGGCGACAGTGTTGAAGGCGAGCAACGACTGATCAATAGAGAATAGACAGTCACTGACGACAACCAGAGGCAACGATGGAGCAGATCGATCAATGATGGAGGCGAGTAACGACTAGAGCCGTGCAGCTGAGAGAAAAGCATCGGCAGGCAGAACTGGCAACGCTGAGCAGGGCGACGGTGGAGCAGGATACCATAGCGGCAGTCTCCAGCGGCAGCAGTATACCGCAGCGGTGATGTCCAACGGCAGCACTGGTGTCAGGCAGAAGGACAACAACAGCGAAAACAGAGAGACGTTGGAACTTCACGACGGCGGCGGCGGCAGCACTGGTGTCAGGCAGAAGGACAACAACAGCGAAAACAGAGAGACGCTGGAACTTCACGACGGCGGCGGCGGCAGCAGCAGCAACGAGTGAGGGAACGGTCAGGACCGGAACGTCACGACCGCAAAAAAATTTTCCAAACTCGTTGGCTCAGATACCATGTAGAAACACGGAAGATAGGAAAAAGGAATACGATGAACAGGATGTAACGTGAAAAAACCCTCAACAAGAGGGAAAAAACCACAAATGAGAAGGAACTAGTGCTCACTAGCAACGAGACTCTCTCTCTCTTAAAATTTCATTCACACACTCAAAATTAGGGTTACACTCTTTAAGTAAGGCCCAACAAGGGCTACACGATGGATCAGGTATGGATCCAGACCCGGTCCCAAGACCCATCTAACATGCTTTAAGTAAGGCCCAACAAGGGCTACATGATGGGTCGGGTATGGATCCAGACCTGATCCCAAGACTCATCTAACATGCTTCAACAATAACATTCTTCAACAATAAGATTGCAACTTTCTCACCCTTTTGAGTCATAGATGGTACAGAAGACATATGGACCCTTCAAGTTGTATGATTATGCTTTACAAAAAGTAAAAGGAATATTTAATGTAAAGAAATAAATTTGCATAATTTTGTAAGATGGAAGATCTGTAACTGGTATCCATATGTTAAATAAGAGAACTTAATTGTAAGCTCTCAAAAATTTTCTGATTATATTAATAAAAAGTTAAGAAGTAATTAATGTGATTCAAGATTTCCGAAATCATATTAGTATAAGTTATACCTCTATGTAAATGTTCCCCATGTTGAGTTAATCGCAAATAAACCATTTGGGTATCATCCATTTCCAATAACTTCTATAGCACCATAGGATATCCTTAATGGTGTGAAAATCTGAAACATGTGAAATGGCAAGCCTGCTATCTTAAGATGCAATCCTTTTCTTATATGTGGGTTGCTAATCAACCAAAGAAACAACAGATAATCAATTTGCTTTTCTGAAACAGTACTGTGGTTTAACTTTTTAGTTTTTCCTTAAAACTGCCCTGAATAATGTCTATAAATACCGATGAAGATGGTTGTGATGTGAACTCATCTTTACTATTGAAGATATTTAAGCACCTTCATAAGATTATGGGGAAACCAAATCTTACTCCTGTAAATGCTTTATCTTGGACCATCTTGCGATATGCCAATGATTCTTATAAAAGCGACAATTCAGTTTCTGAGACCATGATTGAGTTTCAGAACAAGATCTCAATTGCTCTCCATGTCTTGCATGAATGCTTTCTTCCTGTTATTGAGGATCAAACAGGAAGTGATCTTGTTACTGATTTACTCTTCAAGAGAAGGTAAGAGAAAATCTCTATATTTTCTCTTTGGCTATGTGGTTTTTTGTTCCTAGGGAACTCAATTATGTTCTTACCTTTTGATAAAAAATTAATGTCTAAATATTTTGTGATGTTTCTCGAAGCTGATGGTCAACTATCAATTACTAGCTAATATTCAATGGATACGTAGTAGGTCCAGCATTTAGCAGATGCCTACTTTTTTTTTATCTTGTTAGCATCACAATAGTTTGAAAGTATCACCAATATTTTGTTACTATGATCTATTTATGTGGAGTCAACTGTTGCTAAAATTTTGCCTTCTAAAAAGGTACATGACTGTGTACCTCAGTTTAAATTGTTCTTCATAACTCACTAGAGTTGTTGAATAAGAATATTCACCTGGCCAGTTTTATTATTAATAAAAAATAATGAATTTGGATATGGTTAGACATAAATTGATAATATTATTTTGTATAAATTAAGTGGCTAATGCAGACTAATCAATGGGGAAATTGTTTATAGCAACAGTGTTTTAGTTATTTTACCATTTCCTTATTTAAATTAGTGGTAACTTAGTGTCTAATTGATGGACGGTTATTTTTTGGTTAGCAGTGCAAAATTTTAGGCATCTAAGTTATTAATTCGATGAGTTGGGTGTACTTTTTGTATTTTTTGCCAAATCTTTAGCTGTGTTTTTTTAGAATTTCCCTGTCAAAGATTACTTTATACATCAGCTCTTATGTCCTACATGTTATAGTTAGAAGTGTTTGGAATTAGGGTGGAAGACCTTAAGGCCTAGGCAACTTGGCAGCCCTATTTGACAAAATGGGAAGCCCTATTTGGCACAGAAGAGGAGAAGGATGAAAAGCAGGAGGTAGGGAGGTCTGGCTTTGAGAAAAGCTTTAAAGCCACCTGGAATACTAGAACTGTGGATGGTGCAAATGGGTTTCTCCAGGACACACACACACACACATATAATTATATACATATGTATATATATATAAGTGTGTGTGTAAAAAATTTGGGCCTCTACGACAGTGAGCGGACAGCCAAGGCTGTTCGATAAGATGTGACGGCTCTCTTTCTTGAAAAAAAAAAGAAAGAAAAAGTGGTGGTGGGAGGCTCCAATGCCCTCTGTGCTTTGCTGTGAAATCTGATCCATCAACCCAAGTGATGTTGCGACATAAGGTTCCATTTTGGTTTAGATTTCAACCAAGGAAATCACTTCATCTTCCATTTGAACTTTGAAGGACAATTGGAAATTCCAATTAGAGAATTTTTTAAAAATTGTGCACAGCTGCCTTGGTATGGTTGCGTGCTTAGACATAGCAATTGCAAAGTTTTTTAAATAGCTATGCACAACTTTTCATGAGTTTAAAATATAAAAGAAAGTTCGTCCTGAAAAACTGGACCATTGCAGAAATTTCTTTTTCTTCAAGAGTGGGAATAAAATTTGCTTAAAACATTTAAGCTATTTACATTTTCTTGATAACTTCATCTTGAACTGATAAAGCTTAATTGTGTTTTCAAGTCGAAGCATTGAACAGGGTTGAACCCATTAATTTAGGTTGGGTTGCAAATTGTGTCTGAATTTGGTTTAAATTTTAACGAGCTCATGTCAGGTCAAATGGACTGGCTCTTGACACCAGTCCTGGGCCTAATCAGGTTTGATACAACTTTAATTGTTTGGAAGGAATTATATTAAGATGGGAACTAGAAAATACCATTTCTAAGCCTTTGGGTCAGTTCAATTGTCAGTGTAGGATTGGTTCCATAATTTCACACTTCTATCTATGCGCCTAACAGTTAGGTGATGCGTCTTCTCTAGGATATTGGATATATGCTATATTGTTAGAAGCATGCTAAGGCTGTTTGTTTCTAGACAACGTGCCATCTAAAATGCCTAGGGTGCCTAGAGTTGCCTAGGCACAAATCCAACTTTTGTTCAAGATACACAAAATTTATTCATGTGTTCCAATTTGTGTGGTTATCATGCCTACCCTTTAGGCGTGTCTGCGGGCCTCATGGTTTAAAGGTGTGTAATACCAGAGCATCAAAACAGGCGCCAGACCTGTTTTGACATGCTATGGATGTGGGTTTGGCTTGGGTGTGGCATTGGACTTAGTTAACATGAGTTGGATGCTGTCCATGCCCGCCCTTCTTTACTATTATTGAAAAACCTTATCTCACCTACATGCACTGGCATCCTTATTTCTTCTAGTGATCGGGAAGATGAGACCGAGATTGGTGATGGGGAGCGGCCACATCTGCCTCTCTCCCATTTTCCCTCCCTCCTCTGTCTCTTTCTCTCTCTTTTTTCACTTCTCCTTCTCCCTCTCCCTCTCTTTATCCTACTTCCTTTTACGTTTTTTCCCTTTCGGTCATGCTGCTCATGCATGACATCCTCTATCAATGAGTCTCTTTCCTCTTGTTTCACCCTTTCATCATCTTTAAAAAGGACAATGACAAGGGTTTTGTTAGTGTAGAAATGAGCACCACACACGAACACATGATATAACATGGAAAAACCCCTCAAGAATGAGGGTGAAAAACCACGTGAGACGAGAAGGCAGTGGAGAGTGCTCATTAGCAACCACCACACCCTTTCTCTCTTATGCTCCATTCATCATATTCAAAATTAAGGGTTACAAGTCATATTTAACGGACTCAGTCACGGGTTGGGTCTGGACCCAAACCCGACCCAGTCATACAGTTGTCAACAGTTAGAATATAAATGTCTTGATGTCTGGATCTGGATCCAGATCCAGATGTCCTTACCCTAGGCGCCTCTTTTATTAACTGGTGGGTTATTGATGGAAGAGCTGTAATATGAAATATTATAATGGGACTTATTAGTCCATGGTGTAAAGAGAAGTGATTAACAGAAGATCAGGGTTAGCAGGCATATAATGCTGCTGCTGCACCAACTTTTGTTCACCTTCTCCTTCTTCGTTGTTTTCTACATCAGGGTTGGCAGGCATATAATGCTGCTGCTGCACCAACTTTTGTTCACCTTCTCCTTCTTTGCTGTTTTCTACAAAATACAGGCTGCAGTGACTTCATTCAATACTGGTATCAAAATCTATTAAATTTCTTGTCATCCTTTTGAAAAATGGGAACGGGCATCAACTTTTTAGAGGCAACACCTTGTCTTCTTATTTAAAAAGGGCGAAAAGGTTGTCAGCTTTAGAAAAGATAATACCCTATTTTCATCTTTAGAAAGGAGCCTTTATTTCATTTAATATAAAATTTTTTTGCTAGTAGTGACTAAAATTTCCATAGGACAAAAATATCGACGAGTTAGGCTATGAAATACTTAATTAATTGGCAGAGTCCTCATGCATAGTTTCATAAGCTAACAAAAGTTGTATCTAAGTGTGGTTTTCAAATATCTCAGCTTGATCACTCGTTGTTCATCAAGCGAGGCAGAAACTGATTGTGTATGTTGATGATATTGTTTTTTTTTTCAGAAATGTAACCAAGAGATAACTTAAACAAAAGAATTCCTGCAGAAGTACTTTCTCACAAAAGATCTTGGTCAACTCCGTTATTTCCTTGGTATATAAGTGACTCGTAGTAGTAACGGGGTTGTATTGTCTCAACGAAAAACTTGATTTTTTGTAGGAAACAAGTTTATTGGTGGCCAAACCTGTCATACTTCCTATGGATCGCGAGTTCATATTCATGATGTCTCTGATCATACAAAATTTTGATAGGAAAACTTTTATATTTGACTGTCACTCGACCTGACAGCATAGTACACTGTCGTTGGCCCTTGCGAATAGTAATAGAAAAATCATCTGCATGGTAGTCATCACTTATGTCTGAGTCAGTCTTATTAGTATAACTTACCTTTTGACAAGACTCTGGTGGATGGTTTGGAGGGAGTCCTTGACGGCGAGAGTAGACTCATGGAGGATCAAGGAAACAGTCACATGACATAGGTGGAGAGGAGGGAATAGGCTCAAGCGATATTAGAGGAATAAGAAGAGAAATTGAAACTGACATCTCAGACATAGTGGGACTCAGAGATGAGAAGTACGGACGAGACTTAAAGAATGTGACATCCGCACTGATAAACTCTTTCTTGATCCGGGGATCAAAGCACTGATATCCTTTTTGATTGGCAGAGGATTCAATGAATGCACATTTGATTGCTTGGACAACAAGTTTGTTTCTATTTGAGCCTAAGATGTGTGCAAAACAAATGCATCCAAATACTTTAGGAGATATGTGAAATAACGGTCGATCTGGATATAGTATTTGAATGAGAATTTGTTCTTGGATGGCAGACGAAGGAAATCGGTTAGTAAGGTAACTTGCGGTCCCCCAAAAATAGTCAGGCATATGAGTATACAATATGAGGGTGCGGCCCACATTTAGGAGTTGTCGATGTTTGCATTTAGCGATACCATTTTGTTGTGACGTGTGTGGACAAGTATATTGTGGTTGAATTCCGTGATCAATATAAAATTGAAGTATGACCAAAGATTTAAATTCAAGAGCATTATCAGTGCGAATACTTTTGACAATGACACTAAACTGAGTTTTTATTTCTTTGACAAATTTCTGAAGAATGCAAATGACTTTAGATCTTTCCCTTAACAAGAATACCCAGTTGATTCTAGTAAAATCATCAACCAAAACAAGATAATAACAAAAACGAGAACGAAAAGCAACCCTACTAGGACCCTAAACATCCACATGAAGAAGATCAAAATGACCCTGACTAGATAGACTCTGACTCAAAGGAAAACTGCTTCGTGTATGCTTGCCTAATTGGCACACATCACATAAGAATGACTCTGATGCAAAAATTTTTGGAAACATATGACGGATTTTGGACACAGATGGATAACTCAGTTTGAGATGCGACTGCAAAGGAGAGGTCCTTGATGTGAAGGAAGATGCAACAACATTAACTGGGATAGAAGGAAAATAGAGTTCCTCATGTTCATGGCTGCCACCAATTGTCTTCCCAATTTGTAAGTCCTGAAAAGAATGCGAATCAAGATAAAAAAATGACTCTACACTGTAAATCACTAGCCAATTACCTAACAGATAATAGATTAACTGGAAAACGATGAGCATATAGCACATGTGTAAACTTGCCCAAGTGTGGGAGACAAATATCACCACTGACCATAATGGGGATAGCTTGCCATCAGCCAGCCTTACATGCTGTGGTGTAGAGAACCTGATCAGTGACGAAAAAATTTGTGGTTGATTACAACAGTGCCTGGATGATCCTAAATCACCATCCACATCATACCTGGGTCATTGGTAGGGGCACCAAAAAAGAAGGCTGAGTCCACAGTAGTGGAGGCATACCTAGCGGAGGATCTCTAAATGAGAACAAGATCATATTCATCATTGCTTTAATTAAGGGAATGTGAGTTAGGTATAGGAGAACAAATAGGAGGCTCAACAATAGATGTTGTAGCCCATGAGGAAGCCACTTGGGATGGAAAACATCCTTTGCCTATAGTGATTCTACCTTCCCCACACCTTGGTGAATCAGTTGAACGGAGATAAGGATGCTTATCCCAACATCGGTCTGCTAAATGACCTAATTTGCCATAATAGGTGATTGAAATCTGCCGCAAGTTGCACCACGGCCTGTACCACGTCCCCTAACTCCAACATAGGAACTATGACCACATCCTCCTGATACTACAAGTGCTGAGACCGGTGTGTCATGTGTAGGTTGAGAGAGGGTGATCGCAAGGCGACTCAGTTTGTTATATGTATATGCTTAGTCGGGAAGATCACTGCATGTGAGAATTTGTGTCTTCGCCACAAAGTACTCTGAAAATAACCCAGAAAGAAACTTTGTCACCATAATAGATTCAAAGTGTGATGCATAACAACACTCACAAGGTGGACGAAGGGCTTTAACCGCTCATATGCAGCCATCAATGTGGCAAAAATATTGGGACAAGTCTTGATCACCTTGTTGTATTTTGTATAATTCCTCTTCCACCTTAAAATCTTAATAACATTAGTAGCATGATAATATGTTTTCTTCAAGAAAGACCATATATCTTTGGCCTTGGTAGAGTGTGTAATTGTTGGAGCTATATGAGACTCCACGCTATTTATAATCTATGACATCACAATGTTATTGTCTTCATCCCACGTAACATATTTGCCTTTTTTCTCGACAGGTTCATTTTCTTGAAGAACATAGTTCTTTCCATGACCTGCCATAGACATTTTATAATTTGAACTATTCAACTTGATCATGGTTCCACAAGAGAAAAGTCTCCAGCCATCTTGTATTCATTAGAACCTTCAGATTTACTAGCATCAACCATAGTAAATTTTCCAACCAAAAAAGGAATTTCAACGGACAATATATGTGTATATAAAATGCAACAGTCAACCAGAATAGTCAAATGTTGGAGTAAATATCTCAACTTCTCAAGAAAACCACAAGAGTACCACAAGCTACGGAACAAACAAGACCACACACAATTCATGTCACCTTCACAATTCTGAACAGCAATCGAGAAAAGAACAACTGATGACTATTGTTATTCCACGTTCAGTTTTTTTTTTTTTAAAGTCAGTCCACATATGACTATCAATTAAGTACTCGATGATTGTTATACTCCTCCACAGTGCATGACATAGGCTGCTCCACAAAAACTACTACAGACGGCATCCACAAACAACTTTCATACACATGACATAGGCTGCTCCACGAAAACTACTTCAGACGGCATCCACGAACGACTTTCACACCCATGATCAGCAGATCGAATATGCTCCACACGATCCATTTGAGGATTTGATCACGCTTTCCACATAGGCGTGATCAGGTCCTCCTCCTAGACGAATCGGTGATTAGACCATAAAGTTTTGTTAGAAATCTATTTCTGATCTGTTCATGAGATAGGCCCAAGATACTTTGATCTCTTATCTTTCATCAAACATGCACACAACGCGATTCGCTTACCGCCTCCTTGCTGATGGATTAAGAGAAAGAAAACCAGACGAAGAAGAAAAGGGAGAGGCAGAAAGAAGGGAGTTGCAGAAAAAAAAAGGTTACTGAGAAACTTACTTGGTTATCGGCAATAGGGAAACCTCTGCTTTGATACCATGTTATGACCAGAGAGAGAGAGAGAGTAAAAACTTCAATTAACTTTATCTTAGTCTCAAAGTTAAAAGAGATTAGGGCTGGTGGTAACAAAAGTTACAATATCACTCCAAATAAAGTAAGATCATCTTTAAAAACACACACTCTAGCTTCCTAATATTGCAGAAAGACTCGATGACAATCAATGATATTTAACACATAGATCCACAAATATCTTATGATTTGCATATTTGGTATGTATTTTATGAAATTTTCACACTTATCAATTAATTTGATAGCACGGTTATTCTTCTTCTCCAATTGACGTGTCTCAAGTATGAATGTCTTTGCACATTCTGTCATTCTTGTAGAAAACAAGTGTTTCCCTATTTCTACAATGCTAATTTTACCTCTTTGGTTCCTTTTCAGGAAGTTTCAACTAACCTTGGATGTCAACTTGGGGGCATCTATGTCCATATAGATGCCAATGCCAATGAAACGATGAGCTTAGCTGAAGGTAGGGGTAGTGACTTCTTCCAACATATATATATACACGGTGACGCAGACAAATTGCTGATGAATCTATCAACAGTATGAAGCAAACTGCTTTGCCTTGCCCACATTTTCATGATTAGTAGATCCGGTTTTTGGCTTCTTTTGTGTTCGCTTCCTTTTGGTGGCAAGTATGACGACCTGTGCATTTTTTTTAGGAACACAATATGTTTTATGCAGTATCAAATTTGCTATATGCAAATCTATACACCTTTCTATCATTAAATTTTGGTAAATGACATCCAAATTCAGTGCTTGAGTTTCATGGTGAATTATGTTTGAAGCTATTGTGGTCAGTCATTGGATAGGTGGCTCTTCTTGTTAATCTACTTAAAATTGGAATATTGGTGGTTGAAGCTTCTTACCTTGTCAATCGTCTTTTCTTGTTGACAACAAAAAAAAGGAAGTGCGATCAAGGTTTACTAGGAGGGTCCTTGCACAACAACTACGCCCTAGACATGTAGCTCTCCCACGTGGGAAGAGATCTAGGGCAGCAACCTTGGCAGCTACACCTTGGACATGTAGCTCTCCCGTGATATGTCTAGATCTACACCTTTGGCGTCTCAATCGGTAGATTTACATCTTCCAAAGACCAAGACTAGTGTGCTGGTCTAGAGGACAAGTCCCGGGAGCCAACACGCTTCTAGGCACACACAATGAGACAAGCAAGCCATGGATGAATCCCATGTGTGGTGTGAACATCTGTCCCTCTTCTTATTCCTTGATTGGTTCTACTGTAAGTTATCCTCTTCATTTCTGGTATGCTTGCTATATTCTGGTTCAGTTCTGCTGCACACTCAACTTCTTCTCGTTTTTGGCACCTAGACCTAGCTAGATGACAGATCTAGCCTCGGTATTCACACTGAAGCTAGGCACGCTTGATGGCCTAATTGGAACCCACATGGTTTTCCAGCTCGACCAGCTGCCACCCAAGAAACCCTAGCTAGGATCGACCTTTGGCCAACCTAGCTCAGTTCCTCTAGGGTGCCTCCGTATTGAACTTGATCTAGGGTTAGTCGGGTTTAGCTTAGGTTGAACCCAGCTCCCTCAAACTCTCAGTTGAACCAGGCCTGCCTCTACCCAGGCCAAGCCCAGTTGAAAGACTGGGTCTAGGCCGCACAACCCACAAGCCATAGGAAGCCCCTTCCCTCGCTCTGGCCGCCTAGCGAACCGCTGCACCCTTGGCCACATCCAAGACCAGCCCTTCCTTGGCTGTAGCCTAGCTGTTGGTTGAACCTTCATCACCTGCTAGACCTAGCCTAGCTCGGTACAACCTACCTTGTCTCATGACCAAACTTCTCTCTAGAGTGGTGGAAGCACCCAAAATGGACCAGTTTGAGGCTTAGGCCTCCAGACCCACCTACTACCCTAGAGCACTCGGCTACCAAGCCCGGCCGTGGTGCCTTCTCGGCCTATCTGGGAAGCTCCTTCTTTTCCTTTTTCTCTACATCCCTCTCTCTCGGTAGATTACTCGAGCACTGTACCCTGCCATTGCACCATGAATGTTCCTATTTGTACATAAGACGTATGATGGTGAGATAGCTTGTAATCGATTATTACTTTGCTTTGGGGTCCCATCCAGATGGGAATGTTGTATCTCTGCACCATCAAGAGTGTCAGTGTGTGCAAGAGATCTGAGGGCTGTGATAACAGCTTGCATCTCTAAGAGACACTCAGGTAGAGTGGGTCATCCTCAACTAGGAAAGTGTGTCTAAGTAGAGGCACTTGCCATTCCTAGCAACCTGATAGGACCTATTCCCGGTGTCGACCAAATCACGACCTGAGTGTCGATCCGACCCCCAAGATCACTCGAGGTAGCCATAAAGCAAACCCAAAACAAGTTAATTACAGAACACAATCCCGGCCGGACAGCAACCCTAGCGCAAAATAACCCAAGGACAGCGGTACAAGTGAGGTTTCCCAGCTCCGGTTTTCCTTCCTATTACAATAATAGAGGTTCAGGGCCTTACAACCGTTCGCAATACAAAAGAACACTCGTCTCACTCAAGCATTCCACAAAATTCCATAACATTCACTCTGTCATTCATGCCTATGATCCTTAGGTGGTCTTGGCAATCCCATGGTCGTTTCGTTGGCTCTTAAGCCTTCGACGTACCGCAGCCGAATTGCAATGGTCGTAGCCGGTTGAAAGCAAAGAACACCCATGACACTCGCTTCTATAGGGAGGTTAAGAGTTACCGGCCGAGGCTAAGCCCGGCTTATATCAGCAAGGAGATCCGAGGTGAAGTCCAGCAGTCAAACTAACCACGGATATTGTAGTTGTGGTTCACTGGCGTGGCTCCTTCAATAGCTCCTTAGGCGTGCACGAGCTGATCATATGGTCTCCCTGGGTCATCACGTCTGTCGGTTATAGTTCTCCTTACGGTGGTCTGAGGCTGCTGGCGCGCGTAGTCTCTTTGCCCGAGAGTTGGTACGAGAGAGGGTTCCGGTTGTCAAAGGCACGCATCGATGACTTCCTCCAAGAGACTAAGAACCTGCCTTCTTTGGATGGGGAAGAGGGTGTGAGGCGGCAACAACTCCTAGCCTTCACACACGGTAGGGTGAGGTGGACGTGGGTCCACTTGCTTGAATCTCAGCAAGTAGGCCTGGGCATCAGGTCGGGCCGGGTCGGACCTGCCTGATTTGGAAGCACCATTTATAAATCGGGCTGGACCTGACCAGCCCGCAACCCGGCCCGTTAATGAATGGTCCGAGCTGGGTACCGGGCCTTGTTTTCCCAGTCCGAGGCCCGGCCCGACTCGGCCCGTCGGGTGGGCTGGGCTGGGTCTATCCCCAGAAGACGCCGTCGAACAGCGAACATCCTCCAGAATCCATTGAGGTCGACCTCCTGGATGGATGTCGTGGAGATCCCCCCGTCTGCCCAAGCTCATCCAGCACGTCCACGATGATGACCTTAGCACTGTGCTGGTGGAAGAGCTCCGCTGTCGTCCACCCAATCCCTCTCGCTCCTCCCGTTATGATCGCCCCTTCAATTAGTGAGAAGAAGAAGAGGTGGAGGTCTTCTTCCTCCTTCGACACAGCCCTTAAGCATTATTAAGCGATGATGAGTCGATCAACAAAAAAAGAAATGATTTTCAATGAATTGGTGAATCAATTTGAAAAAGTGGATGGGATTTGGGGCTCATCTTACTTGCTCCAATGGAAGGTGAAGAGTGCCCCCAACACTTAATCCTGTCAGCCATGAGGTGCGTCGGTGGTGGACTGGAGGTCGACGGCGAAGGTGGCAGACCAGCGGTGGAACAACGGTGGTGGCGCCTTCAACACACACAGCTGTCCAAAACCCTAAATCTCATTTCGTAAGACTCTCGAATTTGTTGTCGACTTAATAGGCTTAACGGGTCCCAATGGCCCATTAACTTAATCCGGACCCGGCCCGTTACGATGTCAGGTCGGGCCGGGCACAGTGAGCTAAAGCCTAATAAGGTAAAAGAAGTACCCGGACTCAAGCCCGAACCGGGCCGGATACCGGGTACCCGATGGCGGCCTAGCCTTGTGCCCAGGCCTTTCGGCAAGAGGCTAAGGAGGGGGGAGTGGTTAGGGTTACCACATATGGAAGGTCCTTCAAGGCTGACGGTTAATTTCCTTTTTGATGCAAGAATGTGCGCCTTCTCCTTAGGAACAGTTGTGGAAGGGACGTGCGAGTGTGCTTGTGTTTTTTGGGACGGTTGCTAATGGGGCAGGTGGCACGCATTGGAGACGTGTCCTTTCTTTTAGGAAAGTGAGGGGCGGGCGATCTTCCTTAATGGTTCTTTCCTTTTGGGGACGAATGAACTTGGCCTAAATCACGTCCAGCTGCTAAGGGGCAGTTTCCCCTTTCGTAGTCCCACCTTGCCTTATTTGAGGCCACGTGTCTCCAGGTGGTAACAGGCAAATGAGGTGGCGGGTGGTGTCGTCGCCTCCTCCAAAAGATTTAGCTACAAAGGGTTGTTTGAAATGGCCGGCGGCGAGGTTTCTTAACCTTAGGCGAGTCCTTCAACCAATTACCCATTTTTCCTCAACTACAACATTAATGAAATTATTAATCCAAGGGTAAAACAGGAAATAGTAGACAAAATTACACAAACACCCCAAACAACGTTGGAGATTGGATGTTGGCTGTCGATAGGTGGATGCCGGCCGATATCATCCTAGCACCACCACTCAGAAGCCCGATGCCAACCGAGCGCTTCTCCTTTGCCGGTTGAATACCACCTTGAGTGCAACTTGGCCAAGAGATTATCGCTCCAAAAAGTTGTCGACCGTAGGTAGATGATCTCTGATTTTCGACCCCAAACATAGAAAAGTGGAGACCGACCAATACTCGTAGCAAATGAATATCTCGTCGTTCAACCAAAGAAAACCGAGGGTAATCTCTAGCCAAGGGTCGGTGGTAGTCCTTGATTCATCTAGGGTCACCGCCGAGTTAACTTCACCGAGATCACAACCTCAATGCTCGGATCTATACCTTTCAATTCTTGACCGAACAAGGAGGTATGCTAATCTGATTGTAGTTGGTCAGATCTAACAAGGACAACCCTAGAGAAGGAAGGACTGTGGAGATTTACAGTACTTGCCTTAGTTTCTAGTACTGTCGTAAGTCATCGCTGTGAGGATAGATCCACCAATGTCTTGGCTTCTTCGTCTTTCGCAGCCTTCCTAGTAACACTTCCGGCCTCTAATCACCCTTGGGTTGGAGGATAATTGCATCGTGAAGAGTTTATGCTTGATGGTCGGGGAATTGGTCATGGGTTGAAGACTAACGAGGAGACGCCCATGGCAGCTCCTTGCGATCTTCACACTGTGCATCCTTTAGCCAATGAGACGAGGGAGAAGAAGATAAAGACGGGAGAGAAGGAGAAGAAGTCACTGAATTTCATGAAACTTTTTGGCACCACCGGTATGAGTTCGAGAAGAAGAAGAGAGAACAAAGAGAAGAGAGAGAGAGAGAGAGGCAGGAGAGGTTGAATCCAAAATCACATTAACATTTTTCCAAGTCTCGGATTTAACCCTAAAAAACAAGCCTAAATAGTCTTAGCAATGTCTCGGTTCATTAAAGTCCTGAACCGAGATACCACACCAAAGCAAAAGCAAAAGATCGAGTTGATCCATCTCAACTGTCCAAAATGCCTGAGGCCTTGTGACTTCGAGGGGGAACTTGTCTGGGTTCCACCCAGACTCTTTCGAACATGGATTGGTCCTCGACTGGCCCCGGCTTGGGTGAGGTTGACGGGTTCAACCGGGGGAACTTGCCTAGGTTCCTTGTGAGTCTGAGGGGGAACTTGTTTGGGTTCCACCCAGACTCTTCCGAACATGGATTGGTTCTCGACTGGCCCCGGCTTGGGTGAGGTTGATGGGTTCAACAGGGGGAACTTGCCTAGGTTCACCCTAGGCTGTCTCGTTGTGATTGGGTTTGGTCTCTACCCTTGGCCTCACTTGGTCTAAATCGGGTCTAGGTCCATCTTTCTCTTCTTGTCCGCCTTGTTTGGCCGTTGTTGGTTGCTGATCGTCCCTCTCCGTCGTGCCTTGACCACCAATGCTCTTTGGTTCTAAGCCTGCTGCAGCCCTCTCCTCACCTGACTCAACTTATGCGCCAATGCTTCCACCCTCCGTGTTAGCCTCCCTAAGCACCTCAACGCCTTCAACGACTAGCTCCCTCACTGCCGCTGGCTGTCGTCCTCGTGCTCGGCTGCACTCGGCCATGCTATCGGCTGGCCTCGGCGTGGTGTCTGTTAGGACCGTATCAGAGCCTGTGTTGGACGGTGGGGCTAGAAATGGAAGGACAAACAACATAGTTGTCTTTTCCTCATTTGGAAGGTGAGTCATTGCATATGGAAGTGCCCAACTTGGCAATTGCTCACGGTCTTCCCTTGCCTTTATTGGTTCAATTCCTATCGGGTGAAGGAGGAGCTAGAAATGGAAGCTAGTGTAGCTCTTGCATCCGTGCCTGATTTTGCAAACCAACCTATACTCATTGGACAACTTACCTTCTGTGGCTGAGTCTGTTGTAACTCCTCCAAAAGACCAAGCCCAGGCACCGCACGGGCCAAAGTTGTCAGCCCGTGACAACTGGTATCAGACCCCCAGGTTTCGCTCAATCTGGGGAAGCGATTGCATAGTCGGTGTAGAGCTACACGCCGACGATCGTTGGTCGAGAAAGACATTCGGCGATCATTGATCGAGGAAGAAGTCATGGCGACTCAGTATAATCTGCAAAGCGCCAAGGGCAAGGGAGTAGCCCATTCTGACAAGATGGGTACATCCCAGGGTCAGGAAAACCTGACCGAGATGGTAAACAAGCTGGCTACCGACATAACTACTCATGAAGAAGCTTTGGGTAATGCAGCTGAGTCCTTCGGGGAAATGAAGTACGAGATGAAAGTTCTACGGGAACAAGTGGCCGACCTTGTGGCCATGAATCAGTCACATACTGACACAGTGACCGCACTGCAAGCTGAAGTCAAGGAACTTCAGGTGAAGAACCGCACACTACAGCGACAGATCTCTGTAGGTGGAGGTGACGATCGGCCAGTGAGGGTCGACGTTCAGAGGCCAGCTAAATACAAAGGAACTCGGGATAGTCGAGAGATCGACAACTTTTTATTCCAAGTGGAATACTATCTAGATTTGCAAGGCATTGTGGGGGATGACCTTTAGATTAAGACTGTGGCTATGTTGCTGGAGGGCGACGTTGTGGCATGGTGGAGAAGGAAAAGGCTCGACATTCAAAAAGGGATCTGCACAATAGACACTTTGATGATTTTCAGTGAGAGTTAAGAACTTACTTCATGCCCCCAAATGCGACACGCCATGCGTATCGGATTGTTGGTGAATTGAAACATACTGGATCCTTGCGAGATTATGTGAGGGTCTATCAGAGGCTGATGTTAGATGTGTCAGATATGCAAGAACAGGTAAAATTGAACTGGTTTATTTTGGCACTTCAATCGTGGGCACAATCCGAAGTGGAAAGGAGTAATCCAGAGACCTTGGAGGATGTTTATGTGGTAGCAGAACGTTTGGCTGATACCCAGCGCAAGAGCTACACTAACACCTTCAAGCCATCGAAGAGGCCTGACCATGGAGGAAAGAAAGATAATCGACGAGAACAGAAAGATGAACCATCGACTCAGCGTCAAGTCGAAAGGAGAACTTTCTTTCGCAAGAACGACAACTCTCAGAATAGAGTGTTGAAATGTTGGTTCTGTGATGGTAGTCACTTAGGGAGGCAATGTCCAAAACATCAGAATAGAGACAATCAGGCAAGCTCTTCAAGGCACTCTGCTAATGCGGCACAAGTTGAAGAAGGGAAAGGACCAAAGATGGGTGCACTTCAACTTCTGAACACCTTAAAAAGAGAGGAGAAAGTGAATGTGACAGTGACACCTTCCAACGAGCTCATGTACTTAGAAATTCTGGTAAATAGAAGGCCTACCATAGCTATGGTAGACACGGGTGCCACGCACAACTTCGTCTCAGTTGAGGAGGCGAGGAGACTGGGTCTCACCTTTGAGAAGGGAGAGTTACGCATGAAGGCGGTGAACTCAGAGGCCAAACCCATCCACGGAGTGGCCCGAGATGCGGTTTTGAAGATTGAGAGTTGGTCAAGAAGGGCCAACTTCTCAGTGGTCTCAATGGATGATTTCTGGATGATCCTAGGCATGGAGCTCCTCAGTACGGCAAAGATGGTCCCGAGGCCGCAATGATATCTGCTCTTTAGTTGAAGAAAGGCCTCAAGCACAGTGAAGAGACGTACTTGGTGGCAATCAGGGAAGTGACTAATGACTCCCCTGGTTTGGTCCCAGAGGCGCTTGCGCCTGTCTTAGCGGAGTTTGCAGGAACAATGCCTACGGATCTCCCTAGATGGCTGCCACCTAGACGAGAGGTGGATCACGCCATAGAACTCATTCCTGGTGCCAAAACCCCGGCAATGGCACCTTATCGAATGGCCCCTACAGAATTGAAAGAACTTCGGCGACAACTGGATGAAATGCTAGCTGGAGGTATAATCAGACCCTCCAAAGCTCCTTTAGGTGCACCAGTGTTATTCCAAGCAAAACATGACGGCTCCAAAAGGCTATGTGTGGATTATCGAGCGTTGAACAAGGTAACAGTGAAGAACTAAGCGGAGCTCAAATATTTTCCAAGTTGGATCTTAGATCGGGATATTGGCAAGTTCGGATTGTTGACGGCGATGAGCCGAAGACAACTTGTGTCACTCGTTACGATGCCTTTGAATTCTTGGTAATGTCGTTCGGGATGACGAATGACCCACCACATTTTTTACTCTAATGAACAAGATATTATATCTGTACTTGGATAAGTTTGTGGTTATCTATCTTGACGACATAGTAGTGTACAGCAACTCCATGGGAGATCATGTGGAACACCTGCGGACCGTGTTCAAGGCGTTGGAAGAAAACCAACTCTATGTGAAGCGCGAGAAGTGCTTGTTTGGCCAACAGGAAATTAGTTTCCTCGAACATATTGTTGGAAAAGGTTAGCTACGGATGGACACAGAAAAGGTAAAGGCAATTAAGGATTGGAAGCCGACAAGCAGCGTACCAGAACTACATTCTTTTCTCGGTTTGGCGAACTATTATCGGTGATTCATTGAGGGGTATTCTTTGATAACTGCACCTCTCACTGATTTGCTAAAGAAAAACCAAACTTAGGCTTGGGAAGAACTCGAAGAAGACGCCTTCGAGAAGTTGAAGAGGGCCCTGATGCATGAGCCTGTGCTTAGGTTGCCCGACCACACGAAGACATTTGAAGTACACACAGATGCATCAAATTTTGCCATTGGCGAAATGTTGATGCAGGAAAGCCACCCAGTTGCGTATGAAAGCCGAAAGCTGAAAGACACGGAGCGACGGTACTCCGTGCACGAAAGGGAAATGACGACCATTATCCATTGTCTTCACACATGGAAGCATTACTTGTTGGGCACCCAGTTTGTGGTAAAAACTGAAGCCACAAGCTACTTCCAGACTCAAAAGAAGTTGAGTCTGAAACAGGCCCAATGGCAGGAATTTCTTGCGGAATTTGATTTTGCCTTGGAGTACAAGGCAGGGAAGACAAACGTCGTAGCCGATGCACTAAGTCGGAAGGTAGAGTTGGCAGCTACTCAGACAGCATCATCTGAAGTGCAACTCGAGAGTGCTCTTCTCGAGCGGATTCGAGAAGGCATGAAGCAAGATCCTATGGCCTTGGAGTACAAGACAGCTGAAGCGGGGAAAACGCGGCGATTCTGGTTGTGGGATGGACTTCTGATGGCGAAAGGTGGACGAGTGTTTGTGCCTAGATGGGGCAACCTTCGGCGAGAGTTGCTGAAGGAATGTCATGACTCATTGTGGGCTGGCCATCCTGGCCAGGAGCGGACACTGGCACTCCTCGAACGTGGTTACTACTGGCCACAAATGCGCGACGACGTCAAGGCATATGTGAAGACATGCTTAATCTGTCAGCAGGACAATGGAACAAATCAGAAGCCTGCCGGTCTCCTGGAACCTCTTCCTATTCCAGAGCGTCCATGGGAATGCCTCTCCATGGACTTCATTGTCAGCTTACCCAAAGTTGACGACTTCAGCTCCATCCTTGTGGCTGTGGATAGATTCTCAAAATATGCCACCTTCATCCCAACCTCTAAGGAATGTCCCGTAGAAAAGACGACAGAGTTATTCGTGAAGCATATAGTCAAACACTAGGGCGTGCCGAAAAGCATTGTCAGTGACCGGGACGCTCGCTTCACAGGGAAGTTTTGGCATGAAATATTTCGTTTGTTGGGTTCGGATTTATTATTCTCAACGAGTTTCCACCCTCAAATTGATGGCCAAACCAAACGAATCAACGGATTGTTGGAACAGTACCTTCGGCACTATGTCAGCATGAATCAAAAGAATTGGGTGAAATTGTTGGATGTTGCTCAATTTTGCTACAATTTACAAAAGAGTGAGTCTTCTGGACATATTCCGTTCGAGATAGCCACTGGACAACAGCCGCTGATGCCTCATACCCTTGCTGCTCAAGAGAAGGGATGATCCACTTTTGCCTACCAGTTCGTTCGTGATTGGCAGGAACAGACGGAGATGGCTAAGGCGTTCTTACACAAGGCCGCCAAAAAGATGAAAAAGTTTGCAGATCGGAATCGAATGCCAATGGAATTCCGAGTTGGTGATCAAGTTCTCGTGAAGCTCTATCCTGATCGCACAGGCATTTTCCGTGGTCGACACAGGTCATTAATCCGCAAGTACGAGGGACCCTTCACAGTGCTGAGAAGAATCGGGAAGCTAGCCTACAAACTAGACTTACCGCCTGACTTTAAGGTGCATTCAGTGTTCCATGTTTGTAACCTGAAGCCCTTCTACCTTGATGAAGAAGACCCCAAGAGCAGCGTCCCAGAACGAGACCCAATCCTGCAGCGCACCCCGTCAACCAAACGAGCGACGGACCGTCAGATGGAGGAGATTCTTCGGCACAAAACCAACTATTTGGGGGAGCCGAAGAAGTACCAAGTGAAGTGGATAGGCGAACACAACCCCACCTGGGAGTATGCATTCCGTATGAAGCAACGCTACCCGCTGGAAGTCAAGGCCTATCATGAAACTGCTGGTGCCAAGGACGGCGCATGATTTGAAGGGGGGAGCCTGTTCCCCTATGTCTTGGAGTCTGTACAGTCCTTTGCTTTGTTTTGCATTGTGCTTCATTTGCTTATGTTGAGTCCTTTGCTTATGCTTGTTTACTTGTAAGGGAGTACCCTCCCATCGGTCTAAGTATCATATATTAGGATTCTTTGTTTTGGGTGGTCGGCATGTGAATCCTGTAAGCGGCTTCGGTCATCCTACATAAGTAAAGTTGAATTTATTCTCCTTGCTTATCTATCTCGTGATGTTCTAATTTTTCAAGCGAATACATTACGAGATTTCTTTATTCACAAACATTCTTTATACACTCGTTTTCTCAAACTACCTTTGTGTCTTTCGGTGGTTTGAGGGCTTGCGGCAATCAGGTTCTTGCCACGCCGCAAGAGCCAAAGTTGTCAGCCCGTGACAGCCATAGTGTTCAAATTCAGTACGGGTCAGACCTAGCTGGAGCACAACTCAAGTGAGTTCGAGTTGAGTGAGTTCACTCAGGTTGGGCTTGGGTGACTTTGACTGCTTGTTGCTTTGACTTACCATTGGCAAGAATCCATGAAGGGTTTGGGCTCTCTTGCATTGTTGCATTCTTTGATAGAGATTGGTCAGGCGCTAACTGCAAAATGTTGGACTATTGATGGTCGGGCCTGACTGTAATTGCTTGGCTGGACCATGGCCACTGATGGCCAAGCGATGGTCATTGTCAGCTGGCTCACCCTGCTGCTAGCCAGCCAATGGATGAGCTGAAATCGGCACTGCCTAGGCTATGGCAGCAGTAGTCCAGGCTAGCCTCGACTGAACATGGGCTAGATGCGATGCCTCCATTGCCGGCTGAAGAATAACCAACTTCGGCCTTCTGTAGCGGGGCTTGGCCACTAGATCTTTGATGGAACCATGGGGGCTCATCCAACCTCGAAGGTCCATGCTTTGGCCAAGCAATGGCTAGAAGTCGATGTGCAGGAGACCACGATAGTGGCCAGTTATGGTGGTTGAGCCATGGTCAATTGTAGCCGGCCATGGGGTCTGTCCGTAACACCATGCAAGTGTCCTTTGAGGTGGAAGGGAATTACTTCGGTAGAACCACAGCCGGAGCAAGGGGTAACTTCTCATCAGAACCATAGACGGGAGGGCTAGGTTTTCACCATAATTATAAGCTAACGCTATGGGTTAGACTTTCTCTCACTCATCGAAAAGAATAGGGAACGATGCCCAAAAGATGTACACAACAAAGCACACTGTAATTTAACTAATCAAATGGCAAAGATTCTACAGTGAGAAGGATACACACCCTAAATAATCCATACCCAAAACCCTAAATCTACAGGTGATACATTAGGAAAGAATTCAAATGAAAAGGGGTGGTTTGATCTTCTAACTAGCACTAACTCTAATTGAAGAAAATGACGAAAAAGCTTGATGAGGTGCTGGCTGCTTTCCTTAGATAGTGCAGGCAGTTCAACTCCCTTTCCTAATTGGGCTTCTTGCCCACGCCAATGCTCAAGAAGGAAGGATTTGAGGTGGTCAACTCTTTGCCGGTTTGGCACCTTTGCTCTCTTGACCAAAATCATATCAAAGAAGGAAGGAGCTCTGGTCTCTGCTGAGTTGGTGGCTGCTGACATGGATTGCTGGGCTGGGGAAAATGCATATGGCAGGTTAACTTCCTGAAGAAGTCGACCTAAGCCAAAGAAACAAAATAATTTAGTGATATCTCCACCTTTTGTCATGGTACTTTGATCTCAACAAAAGAAATGGTTGTTGTTGGTGGGAAGGAGCTCTGGTCTCTGCTGAGTTGGTGGCTGCTGACATGGATTGCCGGGCTGGGGAAAATGCATATGGCAGGTTAACTTCCTGAAGAAGTCGACCTAAGCCAAAGAAACAAAATAATTTAGAGATATCTCCACCTTTTGTCATGGTACTTTGATCTCAACAAAATAAATGGTTGTTGTTGGTGGCTCTGCCTTGTCAGAAGAAGTGGTAGAAATCAGGGCTAATGGGGAGAAGAAGTGGGGTATTATGTAGTTGAGAAGGGTACAAGGTAATATTATGTTGAGATTGGAAAGGGAAGGGGAGAAGGGAGCATATGCCATCCAATGAAAAGGAAGCATATGCACCCAAGGAGTTAATGAAATGATACAAGGTTGAATGGAAGTTGAAAAGTTGCCAAGTTGTCAAATGGTGGAAGGATTTGATAGGTCGTAAGTGCATAGAGGGAGGTGATGCACGTCCCAAGGCCATGTCAAAACTTCCCTCCTTAAAAGCCTTCATTAAATCAAAGGGAGGAATTTAACATTCGGTTGGCAATCCAAGGCAACCAAGAAGGAAACAGAACAGTCATGGGCAGTTTCCTGGAGAGAAGCATGTGACGTATAAATAGTCTCTTTGTTTCTCAAGTAGAGACTTGAGCATTGGTTGTCCAACAGATTCTAGTTTCCCAGAATGGAAATTCCGACTACCACGTTTCTACTTTATTTGTGGGATATGGACGCATATAGACCCCATGATGCATCATGCTTAGCCATGTTGGGTAAGCTCCACACATGGCATTTGGGGCGTTGTATTAGGGCCATGGTGGCAAACCTTTGAGCTAACTATTCTTGACCACTTGGAAACCTTCTTGTGTTTGGTGAAAATTCATCATTGCACAAGCGACATGCCACCAATTGTGTGGTCTGCATATAAGAAGACGTAGCCTATGTTGAACCATGAAATAGGAGGATTGCGAGGAGGGAAGGTCGAATGAATGCTTCAAGGTGGTTTAGACCAAGGGAAAATGGAGGGGAGAGGGTTAAACAAAGATTATGCAACAACTATGCCTCTCAACAAATGTTCTGAACAAAGCTCTCAGAATCAATTGCTGAAAATATACTCACCCTAATCACACAAGCAAGTAAATGCCCACATTCCAATAAGTAGTTTGTCAGGATATGAATAAGCACCCAAGCATGCTTGAATTTTGAAGAAGATGGGCTAGTCCACAAGAGTTGATGTCACAAGCGAGCTCATTCTTAGCTTTTAAGTGTCTCTCTTTGTCAGCTTTGCAAGAGCACCTTGTTTACATGCAAAATTTTTTAGGAAACTTTGTGTGCAACCTTGGTAGAATTGGCTTGCTTCCATTGCATGAAAAAGAGGCAGGACCCATATTGTCAGTGTGAGGATCGGTCATTCCTAACATCTTAACCAGGGTAATCGATCCAACCTAATGAAGCAAAATGTGAATTGGAATGCACATGAGCCTAAAATTTTGGGAAATTGATTGCTTTTGAAAATTAAGAGGCACCCTCAAGGATGTGTTATAGAAAAGACCAAAATACCTTTTTCATCATCAGATCGTGACATTGGACCTACATCTACATGATGCACACAATTTAATCTTCAAAAAATAATTAAGAAATCAAATAATAAATTTGAAGACCAAATTGAAATATATTGTGGAGTCAATCTTGAAATTGAATTTGGTAGAAGACTTGAATAGATATTTCGAAAATGTGATGTTACTTTGAAACTGTGCCCTGGAAGTTGCCAAGGCTTTCGACCATCCAAGGTCACAACTAATGGACAGTAGTGTGTGTTATGACAAGCACATTTGGGTTCTAAGAGGATAGTGCATGTGTATGATAGCATTTGCGTTAACCAAATACATTAAAAAATTAAAAGGGTGTGTACAGATATATGACTACCAGTTTAGCCATGTTGTCATGGAAAACAAGTTATATCCAATGCAATTGTATATTAATACAAGAAAAATAAAGAAATCTAACTATAATCATGCGAGCATCCAAAAAATACAAAGCAAACATGAGAAAACATGAAATTTATGCAACCTGAAGTGAAAGAGGAGCCTAACAGACTCAGTTTGGACTGAAATTGGTGGGTTGATTACTTCCATATAGATGAGAAAAAAACACTTTCAGCTTCTCAAAACCACACCCTAGCTGAGGCTTATGATGTCTGGAATCAAGGGTTTGATATAACCATGACAACTGAGTGCAAAAAATAGAAAAATATGATAATATGGTCAATTTAGAATGACAAATTAAATACCCTAACAGACATACATGCGGCTGAAACTTAACCCAGAGACTTTTGGTATGTGGGGCACGTGATTCTACATTGCCATTTAGTAAAACAATGCACAACCTTGGAGTGAGAGAATTCAAAAAAAGATTTATACAATCATGAAGACCTCAAAGTGAAACATGATAGAAAATAAGCAATGGGAAGCTAAATGGGAAAATAGGTCAAATTTGAATAAATTGGAACTTGGTGGGACAACACCAGAGTCCCTAACAAAATCAACTCCAAGACTTGGATCAATTATGAGACTAGGAAATTTTGATGAAACTGAGCTAAACAAGCTCCAGACATAAGTATGAATAAAGTGATCGAGTAAGCAAAACATATAAGGTTAGTGAATTTGTAAAACTGAAATTGCACTTCACCATGGATGTTTTAATTGAAACTAAGCTAAATGAAGTTAAACCCACTCACAAATGAGGTATTTACCAGCTTGGCAGGACCTGACATAACATAATTCATATGAACTTGAGCTCGGACATCAAAAATGGAATGACTAACACTGGGGAGTGACCTCCATATGCTTTGGTATCCAATTGGATTAAATTCATGACAACTTAATTAGAATTGAGCTAGGGCTAACCTACACTCAACCTGACTACTATACCTAAGCTCGGTTATGAAGGACTGGTCCTGAAATTGTATGGATTATGAAGGATTGGTCCTGAAATCAGTTAGGTTGAGGATGAAATACGAAGCCACAAACTTGATGTTTCTAGCAAAGTGGGGCCCACTAAGCTCAATTGAGCTGCTTTAGGTCAAAACAGGAAAGGCAAAACCATAGTGAGCCAAAAATGTAGGTCTTGAGACCTAATTTTAGGTTAAAAATGAGTTGGAATAGGTCAATTAGTCAAAATGGCTGAGTCTTATAGTGTTTCTAGGGTTTAAGGGTAAAATGATATAACGATTAGATTATCCTAATGAATTAGAGTTTTTCTAGTATATTGGAGCTAAAGGTGGAATGGGCTGTCCTAAGGATGCCCTTGGGTGTGGAAGTGCCCACTAGAGGCAAAAATCGTAATTGGAAAATACCTTAGCAGAGACTACCTCACAGTCTTAAACACTACTACAAAGGTCGATCATCTTAACAGTTATGTGTAGCTTTGTCATGTGTAATGTTATGTCGTATTGGATTTTATACTTCAAAACGGTTCAAACCAAACTCAGGTGATTCCGATTTGAGTCACCAATCTAGCGTGTTGGTGCTGACTCGCTTGGGTTCTGATTCGTGGCCCAGTGAGAGGATGTTCCCAAGTCAACTTGAGCGATTCCTGAGTTGACTTGCCAAGTTGGCCAAGAAATTTTGTACCTTAGCAGAGACTTCTACATGATTGGTTGGCTTGAGTTCCTTAGGCGTCAAGACCTCCTCTGGTTAGTAGTTTCACAAATGGCTAGAGGTGGGTACTTCTCTTTCCCGATAGGAGCCTAGGATTAATCGATTTTGTACCTTAAGGTAGAGTCTTCTACATGATTGGTTGGCTTGAGTTCCCTAGGCATCAAGACCTCCGCTGGCTAGTAGTTTCACAAATGGCTAGAGGTGGGTACTTCCCTTTCCCGATAGGAGCCTAGGATTAATCGATCCTATGCAATGGATTTTTGCAAAATCATTGAGTAAAGGATGCTAACACTTTTAAAACATGGCTTCATGGGTTTGGACTCTCCAAAACCCCTATAAGGTTGCCTATCAAAATTGGGTCGGACCTGTGTCATTGTCACACGAGGACTTATAACGATTTTTTAAGAAAGTTACTTCACAAAGAGTGAGTTCTCCTTGAACTGTCTCTTAACATAGAGTCTTGTGGTGGGGGTACTACAAGGAAAAGCAAACTCCCTTCAATTTTTTCAGTTGTTGGGTTTCCTTAGAGGTTGTTGGATACTTGATTGGTAGAATGAAAAGATTACTCCTATGGTGGACTCTTTTAATCTTTAGGAGGACTCTTTGGAGATTGATTGGATTTGGATTGAGAGGGTTACTTCCATGACTCTTCTAGCAAAGCAGAAGACCACTTTCTAAGTTAATTGTTGACAGGGTTACTCCCATGACTCATTCTCCTAGCCAACTAGAGGACCATTCTCAAGGTTGATTGAAAAGTTGTAATTTTGGAAATGTCGTGGAGATTGGTTTTAAAAGTCCTAGCCTATCGGCCGGGTTTGGATTGTTGAAAAACGAAATTTGGAAGGAAATGAAATTTTCTTAAATCCTCCCTAGACCTAGAAAATGATCGTTTGATGTGATCAACTGCAGAGAACCAATCACGGAATAAAGGAGTGACTGATGCCCATGCCCGAGAGTGATCTCCACGTGGGTGGAAAGATTGGGGATCTTAAATTCATGTATTCTCCTAAAAACCTCGGAGGTTCATGGAAGGTTTGATTTCAAATCTATGCATCTAAGATTTTCAAGGGCCTCAAGTCACCACTTAAAAGGAGGATTTGAGATCGTCTGATACAAACACCCGTCAACTAGCTAGTATCAATACTTGATCAGTTTGAGACATTCAGTGTGTCCAGGATTGCGTAAGACTGATTTGAGAGTAATGGTACTTCAACATTGTGTGTTATCAAATAAGTTTGAGCATCCGGTCTGCCTGGTTCGGTGGGCTCTAGTCGACCCGACACCCAAAACTTGGGCTGGGGTTCGGCCCAACCATTAAGATTTATAAGCTCGAGTTCGATTAAATTAAAAAATATATTTTTTAACATACTCGGCTTATCGAGTGCAACCGAACTAACCGATAAATTATCGGATCGACCTGGTATTTTTTTCGACTTTGTAAACAAGAATCGGTATTTTTTTCGACTTCGTAAACAAGAATCGGACCGAGTATCTGGTATACCCTGCAGCCCTGCCCGGTGCCCGCCTTTATTCTCAAATGGTTGTTGGATATTTTATAACGTTGTTTTATCGAAATCATGTTTTTACGACTGAATCAGGGACAGCGCAGAGCATAAAAGGGAGAGCGACAGAGCGGGGGTTTCTGAAAGTGGAGAAGAGAGTGAAACGATGGCGTCGGACGATGGAGGAGCTCCACAGGTCGTTCTCGAGACCTCAATGGGCCCCATCACGGTGGAGGTAGGAACAACCCCAACTTTCTGTCTGTCTTTCTCGCTCGACTGATTCTATTCCAGTGCTTTTCGAGAAATTGCGTATCTTGAAAAAGGTAGTGAAAAATGAAAAGAATGACCGACGATGATGACGCAAAATGATGGTTGTGGTGAAACTGCAGATGTATCACACGCACGCACCGAAGACTTGCAGGAATTTCATGGAGCTCTCCAGGCGGGGCTACTACAACAACGTCAAGTTCCATCGCGTCATCAAGGCACTTCTTCTTCTTCTTCTTCTTCTTCTCTCTCTCTCTCTCTCTCTCTCTAGTTTCATTGGCGAATGATCTTGTTTTAATGGTGGTGGTGGTTCAGAACTTCGTGGTCCAAGGTGGGGATCCGACGGGCACCGGGCGTGGTGGGGAATCCATTTACGGGTGAGACTCTCGCTCCCCTTCTCCCTTTCCTTCCTCCCTTCCCCATTTTCTCTCTTTCTCTCTCTTATTTTTTTGTTTCGCTTTCTCCTTTTTCCTTTTGTGGAAGTTCAAAGTTTGAAGACGAGATACGCAGCGAGCTTAAGCACACAGGAGCGGGGATCTTGTCGATGGCGAATGCTGGTCCCAATACCAACGGGAGTCAGTTTTTCATAACTCTCGCGCCCGTCCCTTGGTTGGACGGTAACACCTTCCTGCTTTTTTCTGGTCGCTCATATTTCTTACTTAGATATTTGTCATCTTTAACACCATACTCCGCAAATCTTGCCGCTGCGTTTAAGGAGATTCCTACTAGCTATTTGGAAAGAATTATAAACAATGGCTAGATAAAGGGAAGGGGCCCTAGCCCCCACCAATGGCTACTAATTCCAGTTACCGACTCGCGTACCAGTCCATCAACTTATTTGCAAATCCAGCGCTGTTAATGGCGACCCAATTTTTTTCATATTCCTACCATACATATGTTTAGTATGAATGTTCCCCATTCTAATGAGTTTAGTCTTCTCTAGTCTCTACTGCAACCATAAGATTCGAGTTTCTTCTAAGGTAGATTGGACATATTATGTTAAAAAGTAGTTGACATGGCCACCTTCGTTTTCCATTAGAACAAATAGATTTGATATGCCTAGGTGCATTTTAAAAAATGACAAATGATTATTCCTGGTCTCTTCCTTGATTTTAAGACTTGCTGAAACGAGAAGACTTGTAAATTTATCATATTGCTCCCTAGTGCAGACATAGCAAAAAAGCTTCTTCATCTTCATAGCTGACATTCTTAGATGAAGACATGGCTAGACAATTATAATCACACTTCACTTCAGACCCTATACCCTCCCCACTTAACTTTGTAATGTCTTCAGGAGGATGAGGAGTGAGAGAAGATAGAAAAATAGGCCTGGTTTGCTCAGGTTTGTATGATTGTATCTAAGCGCACTCAAGAAATTTCCTTTGTCACATCCATGGTGTCATCATTCTAGTTAGGCTCTAAACGTGCCAGTTCATCCTATATCAACGATAACTCATTAAAGTATTCTGTTGTTGTTACCTCTCATTGTTGAAGACTTGAGCATTTATTTGAAAATAAAACTTTTGAGCTATATCTCATTAATAGTGCATGCTCTTGAGATATTCCCATGCTTGAGGGGCCCCTTTTTAACTTCAATGTGTTGGCATTTATTTTTATTTCTATGGCGGAGAGAGGACTTTCAAAATTTTCATATCCCATTCTGCATGTTTCTTCTTGTAATCTTCAAGATAGTACTCCTTTTTGGCTCCCTTAAGAATCTCGAGTTCACGATTTATAACATTGATGGGTTTCTGACTGGGTTTTAGAATAGTTCCTTTTATATAGATCAAAGCCCTTTGCGTTGATGTGTATGTCCATATATCTGGCCCAATTTTGATAATCTGAGCCATCTAAATTGAAGCCAAGGGAGAAATGAGACTCTTTTCTCCGCCATAGATGATATGCAAAAAAGAATGAAGCTTTAGTAAGTAGTATTTTTCATGAACAAGAGGAAAATTTGAATCAGCATTTTGCTTGAAGAGTCCAAACGATGAAGAGTCCAAACGACCTTCTCCAGCTTGATTGGCCTCCTTTTAGTGCCAAATGCTGGTATCACGTAAAAATCCAGTGGAATGGCCTTCAACAAGCCACATCACACTTATTAGTTACAAACACTGTAGACCCAAAAGCCTTTTCTAAAATGCACAGAAACGCCCTACTAAAAAAAATTGTAAATCACCAAATAATGCTTAGAAATCGTACCAGCAGGCAACAAGAGGGAGCAATTCCTTCTTCATGTACACAAAAGGGGAGCTGTAGCTATTTAGACCAGTTTCAACAGCCAGAAATCTAGCCATTGGGACTGGTCAAGGTCTATTTTTACTAGAACTAATGACATAATAAAATGTAAAAATAAATAAAAAGTATACAAAAAAGAAAAGACAAATATGTACACATATTTTATATATATATATATATATATATATATATATATATATATCATGGCCATAAATATCGTTCTCAGGTTTTAAACAGTGAGGTTTTTTTCTTGGTTTTCTTTCGGAGAAGTTGTTTCTCTCAGGAAAATTTTGGCAATTTTTCTTAAAAAAAGAATAAAATCATAAAAATTAGATTAAAATAAAATAAATAAGAAACTAATGAGAAACATAGAAAACTAAGTTAACTAACTAAATAAATGATAGAAACAATGTTTTTTGGTAATTGTAGAAATGAAGATAAATAATTTGACTTTTAAAGTTTAAAGCAAAAATAGCATAAAAAGCAATAAAAATGAGTTAAATATATTTTGGCAATTTTTTAACGAAAAATGTGTCTTTTTCCAGTTTTTTTCATCTTAATCTTTTTAACATAAATATCGGGTCTTTTTCGAAAAAGCACGATACCTGTGGTGATGATATATATTATATATACACACACACACACACACACACACGTTGTAAATATCAAACATTTTTCAAACGAAAGAGTAAAAAATTTGTGAAAATTACAATATTTTGAAAAAAACAGAAGGAAATGTCATGTTTTGTTTTTTAATATATTTTAAAAAATTTTGCTTTCTTTTAACATTTTAATATTTATTTTGAATTCTTATCAATGTTTTGTGTTTAATTTAATTAGTAGAAAATTCAAATCTTTATTATTTTTCATTTCTTAATTTTTGAGTTCCAACTTTCTTGAGAAAAAGTGATCTCCCCAGGCTGATAAAAAAACAAAGGATAATGTATATCTATATAGAATATGTATACTATATTAATCACCTGCATCTGCATCTGTTCTGACATAATTGACAATGGTTATTCTTCTTTGTTAGTCATGAAACTATCTTTCTGCAGGAAAGCATACAATATTTGGAAGGGTTTGTAAGGGGATGGAAATTGTCAAACGGCTTGGAAGTGTTCAGACTGATAAAAATGATAGGTATGCAACTACCTTTCACTGGACTTGTTTTGTCTTTTCGAGATAAATTTCAGTCAGTAATTTTGTATTTGAATATGTTTCATTTGCTGCATTCAAGCAAGCTTGGTACATCTGAAGCTTAGCTAGCCTTGTCTAAGGCCATTTTTTAAGCATATAATCTGCCAAGTGTTGATTATTATTTAAAGTTCATAAAACAATCTATGTACTGGACATCCAAAACCCTAAATCTTTTGCATGATGTAAAATATGAACGGGGTGTCTCTTCCATCAATTGTTGTAGTCATGCTCCTGGAAATTAAGGCTGGGCATCGGGCTGGGCCTGGGCCCCAAAAAAGGGCGATAATATTTATTTTATTAATATATATATATATATATAATATTTGATTACAATTAATTACATTTATATATTGTTTTATATTTAAAATATATTTTGGTCTGGCCGGGCCCTGAGGGACCAGGGTTTCGGGTGTCGGGCTGGCCCAAGCCCGACTCCTTATCGGGCCGGGCCAGCCCGATGCCCAGGCTAGCCTGGAATACCACTGGATGCACTTGAAAAGAGGGTTTCTGGCATTTATAGTTTTTCTTATGAGAATCTTCTTCAGTAGGAGCTATTTGGTACCCGATATGGACATGGTATGGCAGCACCATCTTGAACTTCTTAAAGTACATAAAAACACCAAGAATAAGGCAAGAGTGAGCATGAGAAATATTTGAACAGCTATCCTCTTCCTAGTATACTGTTATTTTACTACCATAATAAGATTCTACAATTGGGATGAGATAATGCAATATTTGGAGTTGTCACATCGAATATCTTTATAAACAAACTAATAGCTAATGTGCCCAGTGGATGTAGGGCAAGCTAATACATCACAAGAGCAGAATATAATGCATTGATCTTTGAACTTAAGATCAAGATAATAACAATCAATTCTCCAGGCTTTATCCGTATTGGATGTAGGGAAATGTAGTATGTCATAAGAACACAATATAATATATAGATCTATGTACTTAAGATAAAGATAATAACAATCAATTTTCTAGGCTTATCCATATTTGAATTTCATGTTTCTGGAAACGTGAGCAGCAGTTGCTATCAGAAAGCTGAATTCACACTGTCAGCAGTATGTCCTTGCATTTGAAAGGTAAGAAACCATGTGAACTTTGTGATGTCATGCCATGTTTTGGTTTGCAAACTTTGGGGTGTCTTTAATAGTGAGACAGTCCATCTAAGATGTTCGGTGACAGGAAGTTATTTGTTTAGGACAAGCAGTTAGACCTTCAGAGTGTTTGAGCTGGTGAGACTGCATGTCTGAGGCATGAGACTTTGTTTTGGTGAAACATTGACCACATCCCAATTTTTTTTTTAAAAAAAAGAATATTTGCAAATTCCCATAACAGGTTGAAGGTTAAACCTTGTGAAAATGGAATAGTGGATGGAATAGTTTTATTACTTGGGGATTGAAATATCACTGAGCAAAGTGGCATTGTATGTCCTGATGAAAATAATCAACATTTAGCATTATTAAACATAACGATCAGCAAAAATGAAATTTTTATGTGCACGAAAGGATGCTTTAAGAAACTAAAATAGATCAGTAATTCAGGAAGCACCAAAATAAAAAAACAACCATGCAAAAGACAAAAACAACTAGCAGCTGCTAAAATGACTACAAGATGGTCTCTCAGTGGAGCCACCCATAAAATCTCTCAAACAGATAGTAGAGGAATGTCAATCTCTAACTGGAAAAAACAGGGGAAAAAGTGGTACTTCAATCACTGTAAAAATTAAGAAATATGGCACCTTCCTGTAGGCCTTTTTGAATTGGGAAAGATTTGCAAGGAATTGTGAAGTTTATGTACACTCACAGAAGAAAAGAAACAAGTTGGGGTGCGGGAATGCGCACACTCATATGTGTGTGTGTGCGTGTGAAAGAGAGAGAGAGAGAGAAACCTCCCTTGACTCTATCTCAAACACCATGCGGAAGAGTAGAACCTACAGAGTTGATGAAGAAATGCTAGAATCCAGAGGAGTTGGTGAGGAGACGTGCGTCATCTCGCTCCCCCCTGCCTGTTCATTGTTACCCCCCACGTTTGAGCAAGACTGTGTTGTCCTGGGTGAATAAGTTATCTTTGTTTGGTTACCCTATGATATTATCCAAGATATCTATTTTGTTGATTGATTTGCAAGGACATGTTACTCCAAATAATCATTGCTTGAATGGTAAACGAAGAAATTCCATGGTGGATGTCCTGGAATTTTTGGAGAAGGAACTTAGATCTTACTTTTTGAATGGCTTTTTGAAATCTAATAAGTAATAATATAGTTTTAAGTTTTTAACTAGTAAATGGTGTATCTATTGCAAAACCACACACATGGCCACGAAACTAGTTTCAGATGTGTATCACATCGTTTTGCTTAATATTTACATTACTCAACATAATGTATTATACGGCGTGCTACATTATGTAGAATACTGGTTTTAAATGATTGCATTGTCATACTTAATGCTTTCTTGAATGATTTTCAAAATCTATCTCCATGGAGTTGATGAGCTTGATCTTTAACATCAATGACTCTTTCCTTATTCACTGCAATTGCATACCAGTATACGAAGTTATCTGCAAGCTTTGCCAATGTCTTTCTATCCATTCTTCTTTTAAAATAAAGGCTTGTGGTTGCTGTAAAACCATCACTTTTTCCTATTTCTTTGTTGTGTATATATCCTAATAATAATTAATCAATATTCTTGTTCTTCTATGCAGGCCGGTTCATGATGTCAAAATATTGAGAACAACTGTTGAAGACTGATGTGGTGAGATTTAGCAAGTTGCTACTTCCAGCTTTTGCCAAGTGTTGTTTAAATAACTAAAGAAGTCCGTGTGAAGCTTGGTCTTTTGTTTTTTTTTATTCTTCAAAGAAAGCAGTTAGAGTTTTGATAAGGAAATATTACACCTGTATCTGATAATGAAGAAAGAAATATTTACTTATAAAATTACTAATCTTTGGTTCTTGATTATTCAAGTACTGCTCTTTGCATTCCAGGCCAGTAGAAGTTGCTTCTATTTTTCTGATACGTGCTTTCTTCTCCTTGGTGCACTGTTGAAGATTGATGTGGTGAGATTTAGCAAGCTGCTACTTCCAGCTTTTGCCAAGTGCCTGTTTAAAATTTTAAATAACTAAAGAAGTGTGTGTGAAGCCTGGTCTTTTATTATTATTATTATTATTCAAAGAAAGCATCTGAGTTTTGATAAGGAAATATTGCAGCTGTATCTGATAATGAAGAAAGAAATATTTAGTTATAAAATTAGTAATATTTGGTTCTTGCTTATTAACGTACTGCTCTTTGCATTCCAGCTTCTATTTTTCTGGTACGTGCTTTCTACTCCTTGGTGCCTCGCCTCTCTAGCATCATGAAAAAACGAGGGTACCTCTTTGGCTAATCCCATTTCAAAGGGAACGTAAGCTCTTCCCTGGAAGTACAAATAGATAGATTGCCATCTATGTCCATAAGTCTATAGGGGATTCTCATCAAATATCTCCTAATTTGCTGGACAGATGAACACTTTAATGTGCCTCCTGCAGCTTACTCCAAATATCAGCTACCGCTTGAATCAAGGAATTTATCTGAAATTTGCATTTCTCCCCATCTTGATTAGATTGAAACCTCCTTCATAACCCATTGGCCAGTACATTCTCTACCACCTTTTTCTACTCTATCTCAAAACCATATCTCAACAACTTTGTAGAGGTGGGCAACTGGGCATCCGGCCAGGAACCCAGCGGGTACCCAGTACTCGGCCCGGGTTAGCCCGACAAGGCCAGATTTGGTTTGATAAATTCTAAATATTATTTTTATTTTATTAATAATATATATTTTATTATTTAAAATATATTTTATATTTAAAATTTTTTATTTTATATTAAAAAAATAATCGGGTCAGGCTGGGGCTTGGGTTTAGAACATTGGGCTGGCCCGGACCCGACTCTTATAGAGGCGCCCTGATGTTCAGGCCTAGGAAGGAGTGAGGTTCTTTTCATCCATGCCGTGCATGAGACTGATGGGTTCAATGTATATTTGAAATCTCTTCCCTATTAAATAATGTCTCCACTTTTGAATAGCTAAAACCATGATGATGAGCTCCCTTTCTATGCAGATTATCTTTGAACCTTTCTCCCCCTGTTGAATATGGCAGTAGAATGTTTCCCTTGAAGCACAACAGCTTGACCACCTATCTCAGATGCGCCAGTTTCAATGTGGAAAGGGCTACTAAGATTTGGAAGACTCAAAATGGAGGCGCTTGTAATGGCTAATCTGGGTTGCATGAAGGCATGCTTGCTTTCTTGACTCTAAGCATATTGATTTCTCTTAAGCATCTTAGTGAGAGGGGCGGCAATGACTCTAAAATACCTCACACACATGCGGTAATAACCTACCAACCCTAAAAAGGCCCTCAATCTCTTTATATCCTTTGACAGGTGCCATTCCAAAATTGTTGCGATCTCATCCACCTCCGTGCGTACTCTTCTACTTGAGGTCTGGCCAGATGCATTTAGAAGCTTTTGCATGGAGTATACTTCCCCTTGACAGTTCAAAAGCTCTTCTAAGCTGATCAACATGTTTTCTCATGCATGGACTATAAACTAAAATATCGTCAAAGAATACTAAAATAAACATGCGTAAATGTGGTTGAAATATCTCGTTCATCAGTGTTCGAAAGGTGACTAGGGCATTTGGCAGGTCGAAGGGCATCACCCTAACTTTATAATGCGCTTCATGAGTCCGAAACACTGGTTTTAGGAATATCTTCTATTACCATTCTAATTTGATAGTAGCCACGCTCTGAGATCCAATTTACAGAAAACTGTGGCTCCCTCTAGTCCATCTATCAATTCCTCTATCACCAGAATGAGGTATACATTTTTCATAGTAATACCACTTAGACCACAATAATCCACTCAAAATATCCATTAGCCGTCTTTTTTCTTAGCTAATAGAGCTGATGATGAATAGGGGCTTCTATTAGGTTGTATGAGATGCTTTTGCAGCATTTGTTTAATCAGATGCTTTACAACTTGTCTTTCACCGTGGCTATACTTGTAGGGTATTGCTTTATCAAATACCTCCGCGAACTCAAAAATAGGGAGTCATAATTGTTTGATTTTGGAGCACATCATCACTAATATGCATGCTATTATCCACCACAGATATAAGCAGTAACTGAAGTCCTCATGATCTGTAGCTGATCCTATTCACCAAGCATTCCATTTCTGCCTTGCTGGGCTCTTGCATTGATAGTTGACACCCTAATAGCTCTTTCTCCCTTTTCTCCTTTAAATTTCATTTTCATTTCCATGAAATCTCATTCTATTCAACCAAACTATTTCAGCCATTGAATTACCAGCACTATATTGGCATCATCCCTTGGTATTGCGTATAATTTCATTGTAAACCGTCGACCCTGAACCTCAACTATTTCTTCCGAGCATTTACCCAGCAAAATAATGAATCCCCATTTCTCACCAGCACCTTGAAGGTTTGCGGCTCTGTTACTCAACAAACACATTGATTAGTGGTCTGTTCACACACAAAAATGTGTGTGGAGCGTATGTCCACCTGTGCCTTTATTTTGCCCCTGAATCTACTACTGTGCAGTCGCATGACTTGCAATATATTGTCTTCAACGAAGCATGAAAGGAAAGTTTAGGCTTGAGCTCCCTGCCCTGATCTTCCTTTGCATCCCATTCATCTTCAACAGATGCTTCTTCCCCTTCTTGTTCAACCTCCTTCACCAAGTACATGTGGTGTTTCTTACAATCATTACTCAAAGTCCATTCTTCTTACACTGAAAGCCTAAGCTTCTTCTTTCATCATTTGCCTGTTCAAACATCAATTTCTTGACCAATTCCTGTTTGGATTGTGGTGAGCCTTTATTCATATCAATTTGCTATTACGATCTATTTAACCCAGTCTAATCTTCTTTCTTCTAAGATCCGGGCTAGCTCAAAATCCTTGCAGAAATGATTGAGGGTGTAATGCTTGAACCTCAATGTGTATTTCATCTTACAATCCACCACCAAAAGCCCTTAATAGAGCTTCCATGGGCCACCCACAATCCATGTTTTTCCCTCAAACTTGGTCTGATATTTGTTTATTAAAACCATCTGTTGAATCCTAGACAGTTTGACATTGTGATCGAGGTACGCCGATGGCCCAAACTTGATGCAGCAATGAATTGAGGTTAGTTATGCTTCCCCTAATATGCAAGTTGCCACATGTACCATCAAATGCCAACACCCTCTAAGAGCACTGCAACATGGGATACTACACGTTGTTCAAGAGGAATACCCTAGAACTCAAAATGTTGCTCCAACTGAGTGGGTCTTTGTTATCACCTTAATTTTTTCCAAAAGGATTTCAGTGATTTTAATTATTTTTACAGCGATTTGGATCTAATTTCGGACCTTGGGCCAAATCTCACCCCAAAACAGACCTCCAAATCCATATCCAAATCTTCACCCTAAATCCAAAATCCAACTTTAGATCCAGATATGGATCCAAAACCACATCCTAGATCCAAAATTCACTCCTTGATCCGAAATCCATAGTTGAACCCAAGAAGCGAGGGAGGGGCAGTGCGCCTAGCCAAGCAATGCACAAACTCATGGGGCCAATCCTGGCCACATGTGCACTGTGCAGCGCCCTAGGTAGGCCCATTTTGGGCCAAAACCTACCCTTATGGCATGTTGGGTGGGCATTGGCCCGGGCTGTTTGCAGGACTAAGAGCCAATCTCCTTTGGTCAAGACCTATTAAAAATAATCCAAAAAATCTTGAAATTCACATGAAAATCTTACTAAATTCAAAAAAATTCATATCTTGAGTTTTGGCTCCAACACTCTCTATATTACCTCCCAAATCTTCTCTCTTGGATATGAGCTAACCCTTAGAAAACTTCTAGAGTTTTTTTCATTTGAGATTTGGAAGTTCTTCCTTTAGCTCTCTCTAATTCTCTTCTTCTTCTCCAGCTTCGGGTGTAAGCTTCTTCTTCAACTTCCACTCTTCAAGAGCATAGGCAGACTTCTTGGGGAGACATCCTCAACACCTTGGTGGCTTACTTGGGGAGGCTTCAAGATCATTCAGCGAAGAAGTTTCGTTATGTCCAACTGGTCTATTTAGAGGTATGTAGTCAATATCTCAATCATTTTCCTTTTTCTTTCTTTTTCCATTCTTTATCTCCTCATGGCCATAAAAGATAGGTATAAAAACTCCTCTCTGGGGTCAAGAACTATTCTTGAATGCAATGGGAACATGAGCAAGGTGAAACAAAATTTCATTTTTTTTTCTAAGAGCAAAATATGTTTCTCTATTCTCTTTAATGAAGCCTTAGAGACTTTGGCTAGGCTCTTGCATAAGCCACAGTTGATCTTCGACCTATGTAGAAAAATCGAAGTCTAAAATGGTTCAAGTTAGGTCTTGATTTTAATTTTTATATATTTATATGTGTATATACATGTATATATATGTATATATTTACATGAATATTTTTCTCTCTTTAGTTTAACATCTTTTTATAGACTTTCTTTTATATATATATATATATATATATATATATATATATATATATATATATATATATATATATATTCATATCTCTCTCTCTCTCTCTTCCTCTCTCTGTATATTTCTCTGAGCTTAAAATCCTTTTCCTGAATGATCATATATATAAGCACATATGTGTATATATATATAAGTATACATATATCATTCTCTCTAAAATAATTTCATCTTTCTCTTTCTTTTTCTTTCTTTCATTCATTCAAATATCTATTTTCTAAGACTTAAAATTTTAATTTTTATCTATCTACTTCATTAAAACAGACTTCAAAACCTTCTCCAGTCAGTGCAGGAACAGACACTAGGTTTCTTCTCATGAATGGGACATATAAAACTTCGTTAAGAACGACATTGGCGCCCCCAACATTCAGTCGATATGAACCAACACTCATGACATCGCAGTATAAGGTATTTCCCATGTAGACCTTGTGATCTCCCAGACTCAGATCTTCCATACGAATCACACCTTCTTTTGTCTTTGCAATGTGATGAGTACCCCCCGAGTCGACCTACTAACCAGTCAGATCTCCATCTGCAAATAAATATTTGGACACTACATAGATGACTTCTCTGTTGGAGTCCCCTTGATACTTCTTCCTATTGTTGTTGTTGTCTTGACCATTTTTGTTATTTTTATTTGAGAATTTTGTCCTACAGTTTTTCTTGATATGTCCAGGATTTTCGCATCTGTAGCATTTCACTATAGTTCTTTGAGATCTCTGAGTACTTGCGAAATTGCTCTTAAACTTGCCATCGTTTCTTTTTTTAAATTGTTTGGGTCTTACCGACACGACTTCTAGCAGGTTTATCCTGGACTATTATCAGTTCTGCATCCTTTCTTTTGGCCAAGCGTTGTTGCTGAACAACCAATTATATGGGAGGCTTTTCTAGAGTTAGAGTATCAAATTGGAGACTCATGGCAATGACTGCCATATCCCAAGAAGGTGGTAGGCTATTTAGGATGGTACTGTTTGCATGTTGTGAGATATGACATTTCCTACTATGGCTAGGTCTTTAGCCATGACCAACATCTTGTTAACATGGTCAACTACTATGTTTGACTCTTTCATTTTATATGAATTGTATTGTTCTAATAGCAATTGTACATGCATCGTAGTAGTGGTGTTGTATTTAGAGAAGATAGTGTCAAACATCTCCTTGACCGTTAGACAATCCTCAAATACCTTAATCAGATCATCTTCCATAAAGGCTAACATGATGGTTTTAGCCATCAATTCATCAGTTTTAAAGGACTCATATGTTTTTCTTACCTCATCTATAGGTTTGTCTCCTAAAACTGGAAAAGACATGTTGATTACATAAACCAGCCTTGTATTTAGAGAAGATAGTGTCAAACATCTCCGTTAGACAATCCTCAAATACCCTAATATGATCATCTTTCATGAAGGCTAACATTATGGTTTTAGCCATCAACTCATTAGTTTCAAAGGACTCATATGCTCTTCTTCCCTCATCTATAGGTTTGTCTCCTAAAACTGGAAAAGGCTTGTTGATTACATAAACTAGCCTCTCCAGAGTCAACACCAACATGATCCTACATTTCAATGCATGGAAGTTTGTTCCATTGAATTTCTCGGTCTTGACTAATTCTGAAGCTCCTACTCTTGAAGTCTTTTCTAATTTAATTGGCATGGCAAGTAAAGAATAATAATAACAGAAAAGCAACATAAAGAATATAACATCAGTAGATCTCTAATAATATTCTAAAGTATCACTTAAAAGCAAGGAAAACTCAATATTAAATTTTAAACCGTGAGTTTCTCCTTTCATTTTCAAATTTATTTTTGGAACCCTTTTAATAAAATTTTTAATAAACCTAAGGGTACCTATATGAAATTGTAGATAAAATCTCAGTTTTCCACCGCAATTACAAAACAATTTTCTGAAACCCTCTTTCAGCAAATTATAATAACTAAGTAGGTATCACTAAACAATTTCATATAAAACCCTAGGTTTTCACTGAAAATAACTTTCACAATTTTTAAAAAAAACTTTCTAACACTAACAGACGTTGCGGCATTAATTTCTAGAAAGTGTGACAGTTTTTTTGAAACTAATTCAGAAATAGTGGACTAAGTTAGAAATTTTCAAATTTTAAACCCCTCTGAACCGAGCTTTTCGTACTTCTTCGGTTTCCTTCTCTCTCCTCTCCTGAAATCCTCTGCAAGGGTTTCGTCTGCCGCTATTTCTGGTGTCCGGTGTTTTCAGCCGCCAACTCTCTTGATCCGGAGCTTTTTCTACTACCACATCAAGCTAGGAGATCTATCCTGCGAGGGAGCGGATGAAGCTACTCCCGGCGAGCAGCAGAGAACTATAGAAACCTCCTTGCAACTAGTTGGGTGTCCGGGTCGTTGCGAGGAGACTGAGTGAAAGTGGGAACGGTGAGCTCCACGAGAGGAAGAGCTCGAATAAGCACCAGACTCTTTGAGCGGGGTCTCGGGTCCTCGTCGGAAACAAAATAGCCAGAGATTGGATCTGCCAAAACGGCGATGGAATCTCCTTCTTCGTGAGAGAAAGTGAGATCTCCTACAACCATTCTCAGAGGTTAAGGTTTTGTCACTTAGAACTATCAACCCTCTCTGCTACTGGTGGGTCATTGCAAAAATAAAATGACACTCAAAAGGGTTCGAACATAGTGCTGTAGGGAGTCCGCTGGACCTTTGAGACTTAGAGATACAGAACACAGAGCACAACATGATATATCACATCTATGGAACAAAAAAAAAAAAGAACTGCCATGCTTCATGCTTTAGATTAGGATATCCTAGCATGCTTTAGAAACATGATCTCAAACCTATGTCACATGGGTACTCCTCTTAAGGAGGAGTACCCGCACGGTATGAGTACGGTACGGGTACGGTATTGATACGCTGTTGGTGCGGTCTGTGTAAGGTCTTTATCGACCTTTTTTAGACTCGGTCAAATTTGACCGAGTCCAATTCTGTCCGATTTTAATGTTAACATTTTTTACATTTTAAAACTTTAACATTTTTAACGTTAGATATATTGAAACCCTAAAAACCTTCGCTTCTTCTTCTCTCACCGACGACCACTCACGGCGACCGGCCAAGGCAGGGGCGGAGACCAGCAGCAGCAGGCAGCGACCGGCGACGGCAGACGATCTCCGGCGAAACTTTAACATTTTTAACGTTAGATATATTGAAACCCTAAAAACCTTCGCTTCTTCTTCTCTCACCGACGACCACTCACGGCGACCGGCCAAGGCTGGGGCGGAGACCAGCAGCAGCAGGCAGCGACCGGCGACGGCAGACGATCTCCGGCGATGACCTCTTCAGCCTTTGAGGTTCCTCTCTCTCTTGGCCACGACGGTGGGGCTGGTACACTCCCTTCCCCACCAGAACCGGCTCACCGAAGTCTCTCGTCCAGTTCGACCTCTCTTCTAACTCCGTCATTAGTAGCAATGTTTGATTTGTGTTTCTACTTAGTGTTTTTAGTTTGAGGATTGTTCGAGACTATGGTTTTGTTGAGGATTTCCCATTTGTTTGTGATTTCTCATATTTATCTCTGGTTTTCTCATTTTGTTGGTGGTTTAAACTTGTGTGTTGCTTGGTTTTGTGCTTTTTTAGGAACCCATTAACAGTCGTTTAAACTTATGTGTTGCTTATTGTTATGTATTTTTCTTGTGAGCAGTCGAATAGGGTTTGTATGCTATCAACATTGTTGCATTAGGTCTGTGTTTTTGTTTTTTTTCTTTTTTTTCATTCACCAAAACTTGATTTTTCCTGTCTATCATTTTTGTTTTTAGTTATAGCAAAGTCCCAAGTTCTGGTTTTATTTAGGATTGGGCAAGAAGCCAAGTATTTTTTTGGCAGTTCATTATATGTTTGCAATATATATATATATATATATATATATATATATATATATATATATATATATATATATATATATATATATATATATCTTTGACTTTGGTCAATTGGTCGAAATTGACCAATCCAGACAATTTTGTCTTTTTATGAGCAAATTGAGATTACAGAAACTAAATTTAGATTTTATAAAAAGTAAATATACATTTGGATTTGTCAAATGCATAAATCAAATACCAAATTAAAATTCAATATTTCAAACCAAAGTTTGATTATGGTAAAATCCATCTTCAATCAAGTTATGCACGAAAATAGCTTTGTCAAACCAAATTTGATAGAATTTTCAAATTTTATTCAAATTTAATTGAATTGTCATAATTCAATAACATTTAGAACTTAACAACTAGATTTTAACCTAACAAGCTCAATTTCAAATCAAGAAAAAAAATAAATAGAATAAAATAAGGCAAAACTCAGTGCAATGGCATTTTCATCCAAAATTTTTGTCAAAGTTGGTCAACTAGTCTGAACCAAGGTTGACCATGCCTAGCCAGTCCACCTAGCTCGTGTAAATAGGTTAAGAGTGATTAATTGAAGCCATTTAACCCTATTTAACTCATTTTACAAGTCCCCAAGGTTTTAAGAGAGTTTCCAATGTGAGTTAAAGAAGGTTGTTGAACCTTTCTTCTCTTCTATATAAACCCTCTCTTGTCCACCAAAGGGGGGGTGAATTTTTGAAGTCTTCATCAAATTGCTGCAGCCAAGGAGCTAGGAGGGAGAAGCCAATGAGGAGAAGAAAAATTTGTCCAATTCTTGTCCCCCCTCTCTCTCATTCTCTTCTTCATTTCTCCTATTCTCTCTAGCGAGTTTGCTAAGTTAGGGTGCTTAAGTGAACCCTTACTTAGGATTTTCGTGGAGAGAAGCTCTCTCTTCCCCACTGTAAATTCCAATAAGTCATTCTTCTTCTTCTTCTTGCTTTGCTAAGCTCGAATTCAAGCTTGGATTCTTGCTTAGGATTGCTTGATTTAGAAAACAAGTAAATAAGAAGATCAAGCATCAAGACCGACCGCGAGATATGTGATTTTAACTCATTTCTCATATACTTTAGCTTCTTGTTGGTTCATTTTAATTTCAGCAATTTGTGGGAGGGGTTTATTTTTATTTATTTTATAGCTGAAAATAATGTCCAGCTAGGAAAAAACTACAATTAAATGTGCATGTTAATGCATAATGCATGCATGTGTTGGTTTTTCTAAAAGATGAACCCATGAATCAAATTTTGAAAGGGTCCCAAGGCCACGCCCTTTCAAAACAACCAACTTAAAACCATTTTGAACTCCCCACCATGAGAGAATCCTATGGTGAGAGAGTGATTTTGCTGCAACATACATAACAAAAAAACCAATTAAGGATGGACGCATTCTCATGAATGTGATCTACCTTTGCAAGGCGAAACTAAGGACAGACTAGCTTGAGCATTTGTTCATCTTTTTCTATTTAAAGTCCTTTTTTTCACGCTTTTTCAATTGATCAAGGGTGGTAGGGGAGATTAGAAGCAAGCTTTCAATCTTTCTAAGTAAAAGAACCGAGCCATGAATTATCATGATTCATGAGTTATGCGGTCCCTTGATTAAATTTCATTTTGAAGAGCATGATATATATATATATATATATAACACACACACACACGTGCAATCTCTTGTTAAAAACCATTTTCCTCTTTTAAAATCAGGTTGGAATATGTTTATAAACTGGTTTTTTAAAAAAAAAGGATCATGAGTTATGCGGTCCCTTGATTAAATTTCATTTTGAAGAGCATGATATATATATATATATATATATATATATATATATATATATATATATATATATATATATATATATATATATATATATATATATATATATATATATATATATATAATACACACACGCGTGCAATCTCTTGTTAAAAACCATTTTCCTCTTTTAAAATCAGGTTGGAATATGTTTATAAACTGGTTTTTTTTTAAAAAAAATGATCATTTTGTTGATTTTCATAGTACAAAGCTATGAAATCATTTCATTTCATCTCAAATTTTCTTTTATTTTCAGCAATCTATACGTAAAGTGTATGCAAGTTGCTGAAATCAGACCATGCTTTATATGAATTAGCTTAATAATGACAAAGCTTATACATTTGAAATGCCAATTTTCAGCCACAAAGTGGCTATGCTTTGAGGAACAATAAAAACAATATATCTAAACTCATCCAATCGGCATCCTAAAGCAAAACACTTTTTATGGGCTGCTGATCTCATTCATAAATTTTCAGATTTGCATTGGATTAATCCTCTCCTAAAATGCTGAAAATTTTCATTTTTTTACTCCCCCAAACGGAGGATCAACTATTCTAAAATCATCCAAAAAAGTGGGTGATTCCATTGGTATGAAATCTAAAATTTGAATAGATTTGTAAGATTTGTGGTATTTATCTAAGAAGCAAGCTCTCTCTTCGAATCAATGTCCACAATTTTCAGTTATCTAAATCAGCCCAAAATCTTATTTTTTTTTATTTTGGGACAAAAGTGGATGTCATCCATGTCTCCCATATATTTTGAAACTAATTTTGACATCATTTGTATATTCATCATTTTGATAATTTTATGTTAAGTCTCAAGCTTATAGACTGCATCTCTAACATTTATGCTTAATAATATGATGAACACATTTAGAGAAAGTCCTACATTTTAATTAAAATCAGTCTTTATGTGTAGATTGTATGACATGTCATTACAATGAATGGACTTTGAGAGATTATGAGAGAGTGAAGAATGAATGTTTCATATAAATGAATCTTGAGAGACTATGAGAAAGAGAATGATGAATGTCTCATGTAGTTTTCTTTCTTATTTCATGCATTCATTCTCATCCAAAGTCAATAGCACCTCATGCACACTCTCAAGAAATTAAGTTATTCAAATTTGAGTTGCAAAAATTGACCAAGTCATATTGCAACAAGAATTTGTAAACTTTGCTTAACTTCAAAAAAAAAAACATAAGCAATGCATTCATAATCTTGGCCAAAATATGTTTAGAAAATGACATGTTTTTTAACATAAAAAAAATGAGCTCTACTTAACCAAATCACAGGTTTCTAAATATCTTAGACCAAAAATCACACGATTTGAAAAAAGAAGAATCCAAAATCAATTTTGATCATAAGATAGTCACAATTTCAACTCATGAATTATCTTGAGTATGTAATAAAGAACTCAATTTCAAATCTTCAAAATCCCCAAGAATTGTCGATTTCAAATCAAATGCGACCAAAGCAAAGGTTTTTTTTTAATTAATTTGAAAACCCTCCAATCTTCAAATCAAATGAATTCATTTTCAAAACAAGTTCAAATCACTTATTCAAAATGAACTTTGGTTCTTGAATCCAACAAATCACTTATTCAAAATGAACTTTGGTTCTTGAATCCAAAATCTCAATGCATAAGCATATAGGATTTGCATCAATAGCTCGTACATGATTTAAGCGATCCCTAGTCTTTGGTCCAATTACCCCTGTTAAAGGTGGCATGAACGGTTGGACCTCATACTGACAAGCGGATCCATTTCTCTTGAAAATTTTTCTCAAAACCCTAATTTAAAAAGAGTTTTTGCTGATTTGCATTCAACACCCTCGAGAATGGGGTGGGGTGCAAACAGTGGGTGCATCAAGGGTGTATATATAAGTGTGTGTATATATAAATCATTTGTTACATAGTTATTTAACTGTTTAGTAACCTTATTTTATTTATATTTATATATAAATTTTTTGTATTAATTTAGTTATGTTCACATTTAAAATGGTTAGTTTTGACCCTATTCAGTTGACTGAACCGAATGTGTTGTATCGAAGAACCAGCATCAACACAAGTGCAACATGGTGTGGCAGCAATTTAGAAGCACCCATGTGGCATAGTTTGACATCTTCTAACCTACATCTGAAGCTTAACTATGACATTCATGCTTTGGAACCAACTACAAAACAAGCATAGCTAAAGCCAACTATTTAAATGAATAGGCAAATAGTTATTTAAAAGATTTTAGAAACAGTTTGCTACAGTTATTATATACTACATCAACGGATGAGCATCTCTTAACAAGCCATGGCAAATGGAGATACAAAACCAGTACAATGAATGTAAGATAAAGACGATGTTGGGCTTTTTAATTAACAACACCCAAATTAAAAAGAAAAATTCCAACTAACTCTTTTGTTGCTATTTGAGAGAGTGATATCTATAACTATTTAATGTAGTCTACAAATAGGGAATTGCATCACATGTACATGCCTTCGAGAGGCTTCACCTAAAATTGTGAGGGTAGTTCCATGAAGCTTGTGCTGCAAATGGTTTTCCTTAACATCAAAAGGATTCTCATATTGCAGAAGACTAGATCTTTCTCCTATATCCATAAAAATAGAAGTTAAATCCAACTCTAACTCTCATGATATTTTTTGTTAATGATAAACAGAAGCAAAAGCACGTATGTCTATAAATCAAGAAAATAGGGCTCCATTCATACTAGCATTAAATGTCTATCACACAGGTTCCTCTTGGCACAAAAGGGGATTGAAATGTAGCTTCAATCGAGAGGATCCTTGCACAATTGAATGAAGATGATTCTTGGGGGACAAGATGATTTATCAAATTAACAGTGAAGGGGAAAAACTAATAAGCCCTCCAAATTCCTGCAAGTAGTGGTGAAAAAAAAATAAAGTGTATAATTTACCTAGTTGGTTGATGGAGTACAAGTAAACAAGAATAGTTGGGGTTGTGATTGATCAATTGCTTCAACATGGTTACCTGATTATGAGTAGTTTGGTGCCAATGTAACAACCAATCGAGTGTAGAAATTAGGATCTTCACAGGCACAAATGTAGAAGATGGTTGAGCCTCCACAAATAGATGATCTACCATTTTCGCATGAACCTACTAAAGGCCATGGGTGACAGCATAACAATCGTGATGCTGGAGATATGTCAAGGTCATTTCCTATTCCACTCCCCATGACTCCCTTTGTTGTGAGAGGCTGAACCAACTGCCAATGGCATACCATCCATCGGCCATTCTCTAAAGTGGCATGGTGATATTAAGTAGTGGCTAGAATGAGAGAAAAAAACAAACACCCACTTACACCCTATTTGGAAGGAAGTAGAGGTAGGTAAAGGGATGGAAAGAAAAACCTTTCTTGTGTTTGCATGATTAATTAATGGAAAGGAAAAGGAAAGGATAGCTAATAACTGTGTTTGGGTGCAAAGGAAAGAAAAAAGAGACAGAGGGAAATGAAATATTTTTTTAATATAATTATAATCCCTCCAAAATTGGAGAGATTAGGAGGAAAAGAACAGGGAATTGCATCTTGCTACCAAGTCGATTTGTTCAGTTTTGGTTACATCATTCTATAAGGACAATATCTCAACATTTTCATAGAATATTGAGTTCAATAATTTATTAGAAGACAAATTCATTTCAGCTAGATGAATTACTTGTGCCAAATGAAATTTGTGCAATAATAGATTTTATCCATACTTTTAGGTAATTAAACGATTAATTTAGTTTTGATATTTTGAAACTTGCCAATATTTCATTGACATTAGGTTGTGTTTGAGAATTGTATTGGTTCAATTAATGAAATACATGTTTATGTTAAAGTATTCCTAGAGGATGCACCAAGATATCATGGTAGAAAATACTGACCAACTCAAAAATATCATCATAGCATGTTTATTTATATGAAATTTATTTAGACACTAGCTGGATGGAAATGAAGTGCTAATTATTCACAAATCATAAAAAATGCATTGATGAGAAAAGATAAATTAAGAATTACCGAAGGTAATTATAGTTCAAAAATTACATAATCTAAAAATTTTGGTTAAATATGAACTTTACAATGTGACTTATATTCATCATTTTAAGTAAATATTATCTTGTTGATGATGACTTTCTATTAAAGAGTGAACTTATCACTTAAATGTGTGAGATCTAATTTAAAAGAATACTCTAAGCATGACCTACAAATTGCATAAGAGTTGTTCAAATTTTTGACATGCTTCTTTACGCAATGTCATTGAAAGATCGTTTGATGTCCTAAAAAAAATTCCAATCATCACTAGTTTGATAGAATCAGATTACTCATGTAATAAACACACAAAAATCACCTTAACGTGTTGTATATTGCAACAACTATCTCAAGGGTGTCAATCCAGATGCTGGTATTATTCAAGTTGTTGATGAAGAATTTATATGTCAACCTAATGAAAATGATTCAATTCAAGTTGATCAAGATAAATACTATTGAGTTGGACAATGTACATGATAGAGTATCTCTTCACTTGTATGACAGTACTATCAGCTTGAAGCTTCAATGAATTGGTAGGATATATTGATTTTCTCCTCTTATATTATTTCTTATTATAGAGATACTTTTGATTTAATTACATGATCTTTTAATGATTATATGTTGTTTTCTTTTTCATCATTCATGTTTTTTTTTTCTAAACTTGTTTTGTTCAGCATCTAGCTAATAACAATGAAGAAGATCCATGCATAAATAGATGGAAAAAGATTGATAAGATACAATAAAACCAATGTATGGATGATATGCTCATTGAAGCATTATTGCTTACATAAATAATTGGCAATAGAGTGAATGACACTTTTACTATAACCATGTACAGAGCTGAATGGTAAGCTGGGCAAGATGCTTACCAAAGATCACATAAAAAATCGCATGAAAACCTTTGAAGAGTAATTTGGGTAACTGTTATGATATTTTTAAAAGTGGTTTTGAATAGATTTAGCATTGATTCAATGACAAATATGTGGATAGTTTCAGAACCTAAAGTGATGAAGCCACTAATAATAGGAACCTAATTTTATTTTTAATGAGTTTCCTTATTGTTCTTATTTTAGTTGTGTTTCTTTACATGGGAAAATCCAATGGCAAGAAAATGGATGATGACACTTATTCCAAACTATGAGAAATTAGTGAACTTATTTCGTAAAGATAGAACAACAAAGAAACATCTATGACAGCAAAAGAAAAGCATAACTGAACGACTTCAGTGAATAAAAATATAGGTGATAATCCAGTTTATTGATGAAATTATTTATCAGAAACAAAGTAGTATTGACACCATTTGTCAATCTTAGAGAAAAGCTTGAAGTTCAAGCTTAGCCCAATACAAGTTCCTTGTTGAGGCACAAAAGGCGAAGAACTGCAAATGGAGATGATTTCAAAGAGATTGAGATAACGAAAGATGTTTTTGAAAAAGTTGCTAATGCAATTGAAAAGAGAAATGTTGTGTATGAGCAGAAACCTCAAGTAAATATTCAAAGAAGATATATTTCCAAAACTTGAAGCCATTGGTATTGAAGAAGAGTTACAAACTAAAGCATATTTTCATCTTACTGATGATGGGAAAAGGATCGAAACGTTTTTTTTGCTTGTTCTTCTTTTACGAAAGGAGGTCTTGTTTATGATGTTTAATACAGCTGGAATTATTTGAGTTATGCACATCATTCTTTGTTTTTTATTTGTATGAATTTTTAGTCATTAATCAATTTTGTTTAAACTTCAACCAGTTTTATAGTTATAGTGAATTGTTGCATTATATTCCTTAATTCAACTAAATTAGTTAACTTAGTATTTTGTTAAATTTTTTTTGCTTATTTTTTGAACTTCATTAGCCACCAAGGTCATGGATACTTGTGGAATTTACATGTGATTTGATGTTTAATTATATTTTCTTGTGGTTTGGATGCTGACATGCATATAGTATCACTTTACTCAATAATCAAAATTGTTACCAACCTTTTCCATAATTGCATGTAGAAACATAATATTTATAATTGAAGTTGCCTAGTGACAATGACATGGTACTTGCAGTGCTAGCTCTTTCTAAAAAATGTGACAATTTATTATATAAAGACCACTACAAAAACATGCTATTTTAATATTTAATTGCAAAATAAAGCTATAAATTGAAAGAGAAAAGGAAGAAATTTGATTAATGCCGGTTTAATGACTCTTGCTTTCAATTACTTGTTGATTGTCGAAAGGGGAAAAAGAGGTGCACAATAAGTTTTAGAGTGTTAGGGGTATTATTGTAAACCAAGCTAATTTCTCTTATTTCTTTGCTTTTATGTAGTCCAAACAAACCTGATTTTAATAATTTCTTTCACTTCATTTCTTTTTCATCCAAACAAGCTTTTATAGTTATCCTTTTCCTTTTCCTCCCCATTCTTTTTCCTTTCTTTTTCAGCTTCATCAACTCCTTTTCCTCCATCCAAACACAGTGTTAGTCAAAAGAATTAAAAGAAAAAATAATTTCAATAACAAAAATAATACTCAAAATAAATATAAAATTTTCACAAAGAAAATGCATGGCTTACAGGTAGTTGCCTAATTTTTGCTGGCAACTTTGCAAGTCTCATCTAGCTATGGCTGATAGTACACACATGGAGGTTTTCTAGGGAAAATATCTTGCAACTTGCAGCCGGGGTTCTAATCGATCACCTCCAGTTCTTGCACGGGAACCGTCATCTTCCTCACGGGTTTTGGAGCAATATTCCTTCAATTTGGGTGACAAAGAAAACGTTGTTCACTTTACTCTCCTTATTGACACTGCCATGAGTAGGGAATAACCTGCAAATTCAATACTGAAGGCGAAAAGACAATAGTAAATTCTCACCACGTAGTGATGGAATCTTCACTCCGCTTGCTGGAAAGTTGGAAACTTTTTCATTAGGTTCACCGGCAGATGCTTACCAGCCTAATGTTCTCGACGGCTTTTTTGATCTACATTGTATGGTTGATGTTGTTATACTAATTCAAATTAGGCCAGACAAAGAAACCATTGGGAAATCAAGGTTGCAGAATCATCTTTCAGTTATTTCTTGGGAAGGACAGAACTGTCATTCGTATATTACAGTCCAAGGATCGTTGGGTGTGGGGACGGTGAGTCCCACCAAATGGGCAGAATAAATAAAGCTGCAAGTCTCGCACGTGCTCTCACGTCGAGCGCAGGCTGAAGCTCGAAACAATGCGCACGCTTGATGCGGAAGCACAGTCTGATCGTCTTCGCTTCGGAGACATCCGATAAAGTTGGATCGCCTTCTTTACCGCGTTTCACCCTTTTCAACAAAAATTCTCGAGATCGACCGGTCTACGAGGATCCTCACCATGCGCCCAGTGGGTAATCCACCCACAGAGTCCGCCCTCATCTCGTTTTGTCCTACATGAACGTAAAGTTTAAAGCCCTCGCCGCCCAAGGTAAGCCCATGCCATCGTATCATGTTCTCCTCTTTCGATTTTTCTTGATCTTGATATGCCCCCCGTGGTGCCAGGTGGTGGAGTGCTGGGGATTTCAGGGCCATCAATGGGCTCCCTCGGTCTTCTTACTCCTCCGTCATCCTACCCGATTTTCCAATGCCGGCATCCGCCGGCCGACAATACGATTTCCGAGCTAAGACAAGGTCGGCATCATGGCCGTTCCAGCCTTCTGGGTCGGAGAGTTGATCAAGGTTCCGGTTTCTCATCTCGAGCGAACGAGTCCGTCTCTCCAATGGTACTGCCGCTTTCATGTTTTGCAGGTCTCGCGTAGGTTTAACGTCGCTATCGTTCTTGTTTTTCTTCTTGAAATTCATGTACTGATGGTCGAACCCTGATGGGTTTGGATTCCTTGTACGCTTAAGAAATGCAGAGTGTGGCGTCATCTAGAAAACGTCTCCGATCGAAACGAATGGTTAAATAGAATAGAAGATCAAAATTGCATTTAAGTTTTTTTCTGGGTGGTAAATTTTACGGAAGTATTGTCCCCATAATATAATGAAGGGCAGTCTTCTTGTTTTTCCAAATCACACACTTAGAGGTACCTTTCCCCAGGCCAGTAAAGAATCAGTGATTATGCTCTCCTTTTTGTTTGCGTGGCTTGTCATAACTGATAAGGAACCAGAACTTCAGAAGTCGAGGAATCACAGGCAAAAGCAAATCTGGACTTAATAATTTATCACCTTGACTTAATGAAAGAAGCAAAGGGACGTCAGTTAGTAATATCGGCTCAGTTTTTTCAATGCAAAAGGTTGCGGACGTGTGAAAGTTGAAAAAGATAAATACATGACTCACTTTATATATTTCCAATCTCCGGCGTTTTGGAAATATTGACTGAAGGATGGTTTCAGAAAAGATCACGGGCATGCAGCACGAACAGTTTTGGAATGGTCCATTTTCAAGCGCTCGACCCTTTTGTGCCGGAAGGAACTATTGGTATTCCTAGTTCAATCACTTGTGTTTCTGCGCATGTCTTATTGATACATCCCGTGCCGCAATTGCAATCGACCCATAAACCTCTCTCTGTCGCGTGTACCCTTCAGAAATGTAGAACTATCTGACATCTCCGAAAGAAGTGGGGATGGGAGAAAACGTGGTCTCTCCGTCCTTTTTCTACAGTGTAAACAACGATAGATTTTTTTTCATTAACAACTTCTGTTTTTGTTATGTAAGTATCTGTTCGTCTCTCTTAAACGTTTAGACTTGTGGAGAGTAAGAAGCGAATGTGCTAGCTATAACTACGAAGTTGCAATTTACAAAGCCATCGGGATCTGCCCAAGTCTGCCAAAGAAAGGGATGGAAAAAAGTGAATGTGGACATACTCGTTTACATGTTACATTCATGTCGAATGTTTCTGCCCAAGTTATTCAGGATCTAATTTCGTATACTTTCTTGTATGGCTTCTATGTGTTTTACTCTCATCCGAACCTAAAAGCACTACGTATTTGCAAGATATTATTATTGTCATTGGCTTACATTCTGTCTTAGAACGATAATAACTGTTTGCAAACTTGGCAGCTTATCCAGCTTTTCTGTAATTATCATTCATACTTTGTTTTTGCTTTTTACACTCTTGTAGATATTTGCTGCGAGGCAGAGTAGCACAGTTGACTTTGCTTTCAAGAAATTTGCTTGGCCTTCCCCTGATGATGAGGTCCCTTTCTGGAAAAGGGACTTTCCTGTATGGAATCCAACTTTAGATGCTACCGCAGATGCACCTCAGGATCCTGATCCTCTGCATATTATCCATGTTACAGCTGAAATGGCTCCTATAGCAAAAGTTGGTGGACTGGGAGATGTTGTGACTGGGCTTTCTCGTGCTTCTATGTTGCGTGGTCACAAAGTGGAGGTTATGCTTCCTTTCTATGAATGTATTCAAAAGCATCAGGTGAAGGGTTTAAAATTGGTAAATGAGTATAAATCATACCACAACGGTGACTGGATATGTACACGTGCATATAGTGGGCTAGTTTCTGGAATTCCAGTAATTCTCATTGAGCCAGCCAATCAATTTTTCAAGGGTCAAAATGTCTATGGAGGTTGCTACAACGAGCTGGAAGCATATTTATTCTTTAGTCGTGCTTGTCTTGAATGGATGCAGGTCCACTTGAATATCAGTAACCCCATATGCTTCTTACTTGTTGCTTATTTGGTTTTTTTTTTTGTGCCATAAGTGGACAAAATTCCAGCATATCCTAAACTGCTTTGTGTACTTTGTCAAACTGCATTTTTTCATAGGTGGCTGGGATTCAATCTGATATTATTCATGTCCATGAATGGCAAACTGCTGGGTTGCCTCTTCTGTACTGGGATATGTATCATAACCTTTCCATTAAGGTCAAAACACTGACTTGCTCGCATCTTTGATAGATTTTGTGGTCGAAGTCTTAGATTTTGTAATGCCAAGCTTCCAAAAAGGTCATCACTCCTAAAAAGGGTTTTCCTTATTCAGAAACCGAGAATACTTTTAACCATACACAACATGGAGCATTATGGGGAGTGCAGGTGAGTTATTATTATTACTTTTTTAATACCTGCTTCTTGGTTACCATTGGAAATGCTTACTAGCATAACTGCCAGCATACTTCTTACTGTTCTCCAAGTAGTTTTAGAACTGCATGCTCGTTTTTGCATTCAGTTAGAGGCATAATCGCATATCAGTGATTCAGTATCATGCTTTTGTTGCAAAAAAGAAGTGCTAAAGAAGTGCTCTTTAGTGGAAATTCTAGCAATAGTTTCGAGATATCACTAAAAAAAATATTTATTGCAATACTTTGATATTACTGTAATACCCCCCTTTTTTCAGATGCCTGTTAATGCATTTCTAGGGTATATTTCCATGTTTTTGTTAATTTTAAAATGTCAAAATTATTTTGAGTATTTATCAATATGCTTGTAAGAAAATTAGTAGAAACCCAAGAACCATAGTGGTGAATATGGTTAAGGATGAGAGTTGTAATAGTTACACTGAAACTTTGGTTATGCTTATAAGAAACTTATCAATTTAAGCACTCACTCTGCTCCTCATGATGGAAGCTGCAACTGCTATACTTTATATTTGCTGAGGATGTGTGTTAAATTTGCCTATCACAAATTAGAAAATTTACAGCTACTGGAAATAATATTTGTTTCATCCCAATTTGGTTGGTTTGGATTCTGAGACTTTAACTTCTTGAGGAGGCACCTCTTACAATCTTGCAATTTATTGAGGTTCCTTCTTCTTCCTTTTCACCTTTAGAGCAGAATACCCGAACCTTATTCCCTTTTTCAATTGTATAAAGCATCCATCTTCTTGGTTGCTAGCCTGTGGTTGGTTTCTTCTTTGTTCATATTGAACACATGGAGGAAACATCCATCTCTTAGACGCAGCCTTGACGTTCCCTTGTTCATATTGAATGCATGGAGGAAACATCCATCTTCTTGGATGTTATGATATTTTTTCTCTATTTATTTATTTGTATGAACACCTGTATGTCATTTTTTTTTTGTGGAACCCTTCTTTAAATATTCAAGTGGCTCTTTAATGCATGGTAAAGATTCTTCTTGATGTGTTGGCAGGGTTGAACAGCTCAGTATGTGTGGTCTTGATGGATCTGTTTATGCTGTTATTGACAAGGTGAAATTTGTGTTTTTTCATCAAATTATATGACGATTTTTAGTTCAGTGGCTTTTTGCTTTTGGCTAGCTATGGTTGAACTGTTTATTCTTTGAGTTATTATTACTGCAAAAATGGCCATATTCTTCTTAATTTTCTTGTGTTTTACTTTCCAGTAGAAACATGAAAATGTTGAACTGGGTTTGCATGTGAGTCTGGGTGTATATGTATTTTCTGTATGTGGTGTATCTCACAAAAATTTCCTGGTCCTGATTTTAATGTTTGGCTAGATCTTGTTGACATTGCTTTTGTTAGAATATTTTCTGACAAAGGTTTTGCTTAGGCTGTTGATGATCGAACTATTGGGCATAATCCTGAAAGATTGAGCTTATTAAAGGGTGGGATTGTTTACAGCAATGCAGTGGTGTAAGTAAACTGATGGCTTTAGATTGGAATAACTTTCTTGTTTTTCCTTGTAGCAGAAAAATTAGCTTGGTTCCTGTATATAGTGCAAATTCAACTAATAGTTGTGGCTAAGAAATATTGCACAGTGGACATATTCAACATATGCTGTCTTCCTGCATTATGTTTTGAGGTTTTCATGTCCTTTTTTATTCTTTAAGCACATTGATCAAAACACAAGATTCAATTACTATCTCCAACTATGCTTGTGCTTAGGATGTTGGAATGCTGACTCTGTTTGCTTTGCAGCCTATTCTGTTATTAACTTGTGCCTTGAGTTGGGGCCTATGTAGTTAAAAGAGCTAGGCAGCTAGTGGTGCCTAGTGTCTAGGCTTGACTAGGAGCCATTAGGAGTTGCAAAGGAAAGGTAACCAATAAAATGCACAATTATTACTAAACATGCATTTCTTACTACAAAAAATATGACTATCAACCTGCAGCAAATGAAAGAACTAAAATGCCCCATGAACATCAAGTGTCATACCTTGACTTTTCACCCTTTTTTTCTTTTTAAACACAATACATCGAGGTGTGACAAAACGGCAATCGATCTATGATTTTCAAAGTAAGAATGGGGCAACCAATTCATTTATGCACAAGAGATTGTTCATACAAAAACGTTTTACATGGTTATAAATGACCCCATGACAAAAATGTCTCCATAAACAAACCAATAATATCTAGATCAAAAAGACATCAATAGATCAAGAGTAAGGCACGATGCACTATGATAATGCATAAAACTTCCTGACATTGTGTGTGCTAAGCCCTCTGATCAACCTGCTGCTTCGGGTCTTCTGAAACTTGAAAAAGAGAAACAATGGAAGGCTGAGCCTTAAAAGTATGACAACAAAGCAGATAAATCCCTAACTCTTTAGGGTAATGACTCAAATCTAGAAACTAAGAGTACAAAGAAATCACAATCACTTCTATATAAAGATGGATACATGCATTCTTTTAAATTATTATATGTAGGGATCTGACCAATCGTCGCAAAGAATACACTTTGTTAGTCCCAATCAATCCTTTCACATTGTCATGTTCAATTTACACTACAATCAATACACGTGTCAGTGCTTGGATTGATTGTACAAACAATACACGTGCACACTACTGGCGACCTCAGGTTAGGAGACAATCCCTATGGTGACCCGAAACACTACAATCTGTACTCGCTGCAGCAGGAGAACAATCCACCAAGGAAGAACATATTCCAAGGGAGTTGTTGGACCTTCCCTAGGATACCCAAGTTGGGAAGGTGGGAGCCCAATGCTCCAAGCACATTACATAATGATATCCTAGGGCCTTGCACTGCTTGCGCTTTGAACAAGTGAGACCAGTGGTGGGAGTGAGATGTATCCCAAACGTATTGCCATGTCCAACTGGCCTCAACTTAATTTAACATTTCTTAAATTAACAATATGGAAAAACACACATATTATGATTGGCTATAACCCAAGGTAGGATCAACTTTTTAAGCACCACACAACCCCAAACCACCTTCGTAAGAAGGGCACACAACCAGTCTTTGCCCTTGGTGCTAGTCGAACAATGCTCAAAGGGTATATGTACCTATTTAATTGATTCAAATGCATCATTTCACAATCACAAGGAAAACAAGAATTCCAGGTCAAACATTCCACATAAAACCTTAGCCGAACCACAGAGAGTAGTTTCGATCCATGGTTGGCTCATAGCTCTCTTAAACAGTTATCATGTTAGGATGCTCATTAATGTACAATCGAGGTCAAGGAGGTATTCAACTCAATACTCTGGTTAATGTTGTCCTAAACAGTTATATTTCTAGCATGCTTATGCTATCGCACAATAATTAAAGACAACCAACATTTTCATATGAACATTCATTTGTTAGAAAGCATGCTAATTCACATATTATTCAAACAACGAAAAATTTGTAAGATCTAGTGATCCTGACAATTCACACTTAGGAGTGCAGAAACACAATCCATAATTGGCACTAGGCAGGACTTTGCCTGGAATACTGTCATACCTGACATGCATCTCCACAAACAACAAAAATCACTCGAGCTCTAGATCTTGTCTCTCATGGTCGATCCGATGCTCTTGGTCCACCTACAAACCTCAGTACAATAAGTTCTCTTACATAGCTTACCATCAATATCTTTTTAGATAGGAAAAATTTATCAAGTCAGTGGTTGTTGCTTTTAGAAGGTGCTGAGAGATTGAATCTCTTTGTAGAAAATTTCTTCAAGCTCTTCCACTCTCACAAGATCAGAGTGGACTGGTCTAAATCCCAAATCCCTCATTCAGCCTATCAGTGACATACCTTTCGACTCTCTTTCCTAGTCAAGGCTCGAATTGAAATTACAAATGTCGTTTCAGTTCAATGAATCATAACATCTTACCGGTAGATACGAGTTGCCATGCAGAAATGTATGTATATATATATTATTTACTTCATGGAGTCTCTTTGCCTAGACTACCTCATGCTCACTCAAGTCCTCGCCCCAAACTTAATTCAAGCATGATGTACCCAAATTCTATCGATTAGACGTACACTGTAACTTTATTAACCACAGTTTACACAACTTACTTGCTAGTCCTAAGCGGTAACTCAACCGCTCATTGGGTTCGCTAGGTATGAATTTGCTCAATTTGATTGCTAAGCACTAAATCAAATAATTAGAGCAAGTTTAGGCTGCTAAAGTTCGATTGAGACATTGCCATTGCAATTCAGCCTTCCCATTAAAAATTCAACATGATGCAACATTAGGTTCACTAATGTTAAATATTGGAGGAAGAAAGAGGCGAGAGAGAGAGAGAGAGAGAGAGAGAGAGAGAGAGAGAGAGAGAGAGAGAGAGAGAGAGAGAGGAAACTTTCTGATTGCATTCACGTGACCCTAATCTCATATTTAAAAAGGGATTAGGGTGAGTTACCAAATTTACAAATTTAGTCCACTAAACATAAGATAACAATTAAGTAGACCCATTTCAACTTTCTAATATTTCAGAAAGCCTCTACCCGACTCCTAGAAGTATTTAACCCTCCCCCTCAAGCTGGAGCATAGATATCAATCATGCTCAGCTTGTTACATCCTCTCAAGAAATCGTCGATGGGAAGAGCCTTAGTAAACATATCAGCAGCTTGATCTTTAGAAGAGACATGAATAGTGCTAATGACTCCTTTTTGTACCATGTTCCAAACATAATGACAATCCATTTCACTATGTTGTCCTCTCATGGAAAACAGGGTTATTTGTAATGTAAGTTGCTGATCTATTATTACAATACATCTACATGGGGAGTTTCACTGAAATCCCCAATTCTAGAAGGCTAGAAGCACCGATTTGACTCAAGGTATTTCAGCCGTAGTTTGAGCCATAGCCCTATATTCAGACTTAGCACTAGATCTAGCAACTACATTCTATTTCTTGCTTCTCCAAAAAATAAGATACTTGTCGACAAAGATGCAAAAACCTGTAGTAGATCTCTTGTCATCTATTGACGTTGCATAATCAGCATCACTATATGCTTTTATGTTCACACATTCTCCCTTTTTGAACCATAACCCCTTTCCCGGGGCTGATTTCAAGTATTTTACCACCGTTAGAGCAGCCTCCCAATGAATTTTTCGAGGTTTTTCCATGAATTGACTTAACTTGTTCACAGCGCTGATGTCAGGTCGAGTGATGGTCAAGTATAAAAGTTTCCCTATCAAAGATCTGTAAGAACGAGAGTCAAAAGCCTCTGAGTCAAAAGCTAAGTGTAGTAGGTTTGGCTCCCAATAACCCTGTTTCCTGCAGAAGATCAATAACATATTCCTTTTGAGACATCACAATTCCTTTATTACTATGAGCCACTTCAATAATAAGGAAATAACAAAGTTGACCAAGATCTTTTGTGACAAAGTGTTTCTGTAGGAACTTCTTTGTCTGGGCTATCTCTTGAGTACTTTCTCCAGTGATGACAATATCATCATCGTATACAATCAATATCACTATACTAGAAGTCTTTCGCTTGATAAACAATGAGTGATCAAGCTAGGATCTTTGAAATCCACATTTAGAGACAACCTCACTTAGCTTATGAAACCATACATGGGGACTTTTTTGAGTTTGCATACCTTGAAACACTCCCTTGTCATTCGAAACCAGATGGTTGTTGCATATAGACTGTTTCAAAGAGTTCACCATATAGAAATGCATTTTTCACATCAAGCTGAAAAAGAGGCCAATCCTGCTGAACTGCGAGAGATATAATTAGGCGCATGGTACTTAACCATGCCACAGGCGAAAACATCTCGAAGAAGTCCACCCCATAAGTTTGTGTATAGCCTTTAGCAACAAAACGAGCTTTGAAGCGCTCTACAGAACCATCAGAGTGATATTTGATGATGAATACCCATTTGGAGCCGACATCATAATTCATCGGTGTGTCCACTAAGTTCCAAGTCTCCCTAGGAAGAAGAACATCCATTTCTTCCTGCATGGCTTGCTTCCATCGTAAATCTAACAAGGATTGATGGTGAGAGGTCGGAATAGTGTGGCTAGCCATAGCTTGATCTAACTGTACCAAACTTGTGCTCAAATGGTCCATGGAAACCGAGTTAGAGATCAGATGTCTTGTGCATTGTCGCTGGCCCTTGTGAATGGCAATATGTAGATCATTTGCGGAATAGTCATCATTTTTCCTGAGTTAGTCTTATCATTGGAACTTCCTCATGAGAAGACTCTGGTGGGCGGTTTGGAGAGGGACCTTGACACTAAGTATAGACTATTGGAGGATCAAGAAAACGGTCACATGATAGTGGTTAAGAGGAAGGGATCAACTCAAGTGATACTGGGGGAGTAGGAAGAGGAACAAACACGGGTAGCTCAGACACAGTGGTATTTGGAGTGGAAAAATAAGGATGAGATTCAAAGAATATATCATCCGCATTGACAATCTCTTTTTTGTTCTGGGGTTCAGAACATCGATAGTCTTTTTGATTGGCAGAATACCCAATGAACCCACATTTGACATCTTGAACAGCAAGTTTGTTTTTGTTTGGGCCCAAGATGTATGCAAAGTAAGTGCATCCAAAAACTTTGGGAAGTATATGAATTAATGGTCGATCTAGATATAGTATTGAAATGGAAATGTGTTTTTTGATGGCAGACGAGGGCAATCTGTTGGTGAGATAGCAGACAGTAAGAATAACATCACCCCAAAAGTAGGCAGGCATATGGGTATGCAACATGAGGGTGCAATCCACATTTAGAAGCAGTCGATGTTTTCCGCAACACCATTTTGTTGGGATGTGTGGGGACATGTATATTGTGGTTGAATCCTATGATTGGCATAAAATTAAAGTAGAACTGAAAATTTAAATTCAAGAACATCATCAATGTAAATATTTTTTACAATAACACCAAACTGAGTTTTTATTTTATTGACAAATTTCTGAAGAATACAAATTTCTGAAAAATGACTCTATGTTGTAAATCTTTAGCCAATTGCTTAACGAATAACAAGTTAACAAGAAATCGAGGAGCATATAGCGCATGTGTAATGATGCTAAAAGGTGTGAGATAGATATCACCATTGCCCAGAATAGGGGACAACTTGCCATCGGCTAACCTGACGTGTTGTGGTGTAGTGAACCTGGTAAACGATCTAAACATTTGTGGCTGATTACAACAATGCCTGGATGCTCCTGAGTCAATCATCCATATCATACCTGGGTCACTGGTAGGGGCACCAACAGAGAAAGCCGAGTCTACTGCAGTTGTGCTGGTCGAGGCAGGGGTAGACCTCTGAGCTAGAACCATATCATATTCTTCCTTGCTTAAGTTGAGAGAATACGATGGAGGTATAGGAGAACAGGTAGGAGACTCAACCATAGAAGTTGTAGCCTGTGAGGAAGTTGCAGTAGATGAAGAAGACCCTTTTCCTGCATTCATTCTCCCTCCACCATGTCCTGTAGAACGGAGATGGGGATGCTTGTCCCAACAATATTTCTCTAAATGCCCTAGTTTACCACAATAGGAACACTGAAATCTGCTGCGTCCAGCACTACGTCCTGCACCACGTCCCCTGGTTCCAACAAAAGAACTATGGCCACGTTCTCTTGACATCACAAGTGCAGAGACTGGTGTGTCATGCGTAGACTGAGTAAGAGTAACTGCAAGACGACTCAGTCTATTATAAGTATCTGCTAAGTCTGAAAGGTTTCTGCCTGCGAGAATTGAGACTTCGCCACATAATACTCCGAAGATAACCCAGAAAGAAACTTTGCTACCATACCAGTTTCAAAATGTGATGCATAATAGTGGTTGCAAGGTGGGCGAAGAGCTTTTAACCATTCATATGCAGCGTCAATGTAGCAAAATATTGTAACAAATCTTGATTTCTTTGCCATATGTTACAAAGCTCTTCTTCCAGTTGTAAAATCTTAATAACATTAGTGGCATATGCAAATATGTCTTCTTCAAGAAAGACCGCATGTCTCTAGCTTTGGTGTAGTATGCAATTGTTTGAGCTATACGAGATTCTACACTGTTCATGATCCATGACATAACAATGTTATTGTCTTCATCCCACGTAGCATATTTTCCCTTTTTCTCAAGAGGTTCATCTTCTTCAAGTATATATTTCTTTCGATGACCAGCCATAGACATCATAAAAACCCTAGACCAGATTTCATAATTTGAACCATCAAGTTTGATTGTGGTTCCATAGGAGAAGGAGTTACCGGCCATCTTGTATTCATTAGACCCTTCTGACCTACTACCATCAGCCATAGGAAAAACTTGTAATAGAACACGAAGACCACAACCAAATGATGTGCAGCAGGTTGAACACAAACACAAAAATAGCAAACTGTTTTCTGACATGGATAGCAGGCAACACTTTCAGATGTAGATAATAGGCAGCAAACAAGCACAGTCGGTTGATATTAGAGAAAAAATTGTCTCACTTCAATGATGCAGAGAAAAAACAGAACCTTGCCTACTCCGTATGATTTCAAACCTGTCTCACTTCAAAGATGCAGGGAAAAACTGAAACCTGCCAACACGACATACCTTTGCATTTGGGAATCCACCAGGCACCGCACAACTAAACAGATCAGCTGCCCTAGCAGATCAGGCATTCTCTGGCCTGAACATCTTCCACGGCAGCACCTAAGTCAGATTTGATGTTGTAGCAAGGTCTGATCTGATCCACCATTTCAGCGACGTAATCTTGCTCAAACTGCTTCAACGGCAGTAGCTTAACAACTGCAACAGCTTTCAGCAACTTAACGGCTGCAACAACAACACACGGGTGCTAATCACGTTTCTATATGTTAAACGTGATTAGCCCCTTTCCACCCACCAATGTACTTGCTTGTTTTGTAAACAGCAAGAACCCTAGGAGTGGACACCTTAGTTTGGAGAAAGAAGAGAAATGAAAGGAGGGAACCCTAGGCGTGAAACCCTAGATCGCACAGCCCTAGGTTCGTTGCTCTGATACCATGTTAAATATTGGAGGAAGAAAGGGGCGAGAGAGAGAGAGAGAGAGAGAGAGGAAACTGTCTGATTGCATTCACGTGACCCTAATCTCATATTAGAAGAGATTAGGATGCGCTACCAAATTTACAAATTTAGTCCACTAAACATAGATAACAATTAAATAGATCCATTTCAACTTCCTAATATTTCAAAAAGCCTTTACCCGACTCCTAGAAGTGTTTGACAACTAACAAGAGTATAAAATCAAGAGTATCTTTCATACAAATGAGCAAGTCTGTGTTAAGTTTGTACGATATGGATCAGGCCACCCAGACCCGACCCATTTGATCCACACGCCCACACATCATGGGTGGTGGCATACTTGTAATTCTTAATGTTGTTTTGTATATTTTGTTTTGTACCCTAAATTGTGATTAGTATATAATGACAACTAGAGGCAGACGTCAAAGTTGTTGCCCCCTTTCTTCTCTCTCTTTCTTGCACATGCAGCCTATTTTTCTCTTCCTCCTCTTGCATCTAACTTCATCTGGTGGTTTGGTATAAGATATCCAAAATCTTACATGGTATCAGAACAGGGTTTTGCCGCTGAGAATGTTTTGGTAAGAATCTCTAATTTCTGTTTTTCTGCATTAATCCTCAAATCTCTGTTTTCTGCCCTAATCCCCAAATTTCAGCCCTAATCTGCTTCCCTTAATCCCTGTCGTCTGCGTTAATATTCCTTTTTTACCCTAATTCTTGTGGGCCACCTATCCCTAATCTCAAAATTCCTATTTTCCCTTGTTTTCCTTATTGCTGTAACTATGGATCTCCACCTCAATTCCAGCATCGTCGTCCAATTTTCTCTCTCAACTCATCTCACAAAAGCTAAATTATACCAACTATTTGACATGGAAACGTCAAATAGTCCCGTTCATCAAGAGTCATTGTCTCTATGGATATCTCAATGGCACCACACCTGTGCCACCTGAATGGATTATGCGAGAGGTGAAGAATGTTGCAGGGCAAGTTCAAGAAACGATTGCAGAAATCAATCCTGAATATGAGATGTGGATTATGCGAGAGGTGAAGAATGTTGCAGGGCAAGTTCAAGAAACGATTGCAGAAATCAATCCTGAATATGAGATGTGGATGGCTCATGATCAATCTCTTGTTGCTTATATCACCTTCACACTATCAGAGGAAGTTCTGGCGAGTGTCAGCTTGCAATCATAGGGCACCCAGTCAATGACAAGGACAAGGTATAGTAGGCTTTGAGTGTTTTGGGCTCAAAATTTAATGTTTTTTGCACTGCTTTAGAGGTATTACCTGTTCTTCCCTCTTTCGAAGACCTGAAAGCAAAATTGATTCAGCATAAAACGAGTCGTGTACAATGACATGAATTAGTACATTATGGCAGTCACAACGTGTTGGTCACTGGGACCTATGCTTTGCAAGGAAGTCATCCAAGAGTTTGGAACTCACAGGTAGTGATGGAGAGAGGTATCCTTCCTACACCAAACATGAATGCACAGACAAATGTACCACGAAGGATACCTACTTGTTTTTATTGCAATAAGATAGGTCATGTGAAGTCAGAATGTTGGCATAATCCTCAGGACAAGGGAAAACAGGTCAGACATGCAAATAAGGCAGCAAGGTCATCTGTTTCGAACACGATTGCAGCGTCGAACATTTTTCCTGATGTGCAATAGATTTTAATGACAGTGTTGCCTAAAGTCAATTTCAAGCAAAATGAGGAAGGACAATGGTATGTAGATTCTGGTGCCGCAGCTCATGTAACTAGTGATGCAGGTAAGCTTTCTAGTTCTCTCCCTTATTTAGTCAAAGGCTCAGTTGTCACAGGAGATGGTTCCCATCACAAAATATCACATATTGGAAATGCACACTTATCCATGGCTCATTCCTCCATACCTTTAAAGAATGTTCTTGTTGTTCCAAATGTCAAGAAAAATATCATTTTTGTGTCAAAGCTTATTGATGATACTCATTCTTCTGTCGAGTTTACTCTTTCTTTTATTTATGTCAAGGATGCTTGAACCAAGAAAACATTTGTTGAGGGTGTTCGTAAAGGAGACATGTACGTCATTGAAGAAGCTCTAAACATGTCTAAGATGTGTTTCAGATTTATCTTTCCCCAATCATAGTGAAGTCAATATAACATAGTATGATATGCCATCTCTTTGGCACGGTCATTTAGCAAATTATAGTCGGTCTTTCATTCAAAGTTTTGTTGCAGACGGACTATTTCAAAAGTCCAGTCTAAGTCCTGTTAACGAGTCTAGCATGTGCTAAAGTTGTCATATTTGTAAGAGTCATGCCTTTCCTTTTCAATAAATAAACAAGCGAGCTTCGAAGTTATTTGAATGCGTAACACAGATGCGCCCATGACTTTGTGGAATGAAGCCTTTCATACTGCTGTTCATATTATTAATCGACTGCCACTACCCATACTTGAAGGAAAATCTCCATTTTTTATTTTACATCAGAAACATTCAAATTATGATGAGTTGCGTGGTTTTGGATGCATCTGTTATGTTGATGTTGATGTTTCTTTGAAAAATAAGCTTCAAGATCGAGCTGTCATGTGTAGATTTGTGGGTTATGCAAAAAATTATACAGGCTATTGTTGCTACAATCCAAAGAGGTGTGTGCATATTTCACGACATGTTGTTTTTGATGAGCTCAGGTTGAAAGATTTAAAGGACTTACATGCAACACTAATTGTGAGAAATGATGTATATGACTTATGGCTGAATGCTGAAATATTAGGCCAAGGAGCTGATGCACACTGCGCACAAAGTGACAGGATTATTGATGAACTCGAGACAGCCACAGACACTCAGATGGACAACATACTTGCATCTTACTCAGACCAACAACATGAACATGACTTCGCCTAATCGGTTTTCAGGAGTGGTGTATAATCGACGATCAATTCCAACAACTAATCCAGAAACTACCACTACTTGTCCACGTAGATCAGAATGTGTGTGACACGCTATTGATAGATGGGTCAATTATGATAATTTCTCTTTGGATTCTTAGCTTTTCATGACAGAATTGAACAAAAAGGTGGAGCCAAAATGCTATGAGCACGCAATCCAAAGCAAATATTGGATTGAGGCCATGAATGAAGAAATGACTGCCTTAAATGAATGTCAAACTTGGGAGGTCGTTCCTCGTCCTGATGGAAGCATTGATAGATATAAGGCTTGACTTGTGGCTAGAGGCTTCACTCAGTAGTACGGAGAAGATTATGCTGAGACTTTCAGTCCGGTGATCAAAATGGGAACGATCTGCGTTATCATCTCCCTTGTCATCTCATATGGATGGAATTCATATTAGTTGAATGTTAAAAATATTTTTCTTCATGGCTTTCTAAAGGAAGAAGTATACATGGAACAACCTCCAGGTTATGCTACCAATAATCCAGCCAAATGGGTGTGCAAATTACAAAAATCGCTGGATGGGTTTAAGCAGACATCTCTCTCATGGTTCGATAGATTTTTCCTTCATATACAACACGCTGGTTTTCTCAGAAGTTCACTTGATCATTCCTTTTTCATCTATCATTCAGGTGAAGTTACCACTTGGCTACTCATATATGTAGATGACATAGTGTTAAGATTGTATGATTTGGACCGGGTCGACCAAACCCAATCCATCTTCTCCACACGCCCAATCATAATGGGCGGTGGCATACTTGTATTTTTTAACATTGTGTTGTGTACTTTGTTGTATACCAAATCAGTATATAATGATATCAAAAGGCAAACGTTAGGGTTGCTGCTCTCTTTCTTTTCTCTCTCTCTCTCTTTTTCTCTCTTATGCGCGCCCGTTCCTCTTCTTCTCCTTTTGCATCTAACTTCATCCGTTGGTTTGGCATTAGATATCAAAATCATACATGGTATCAGAGCAGGTTTTGCCATTGAGAATGCTCGGTAAGAATTTCTAATTTCTACCCTAATCTTTGTTTCCTGCCCTAATCTCCAAATTTCTGCTCTAACCCTAATTTTTGTCGTCTGCCCTAATCCCTTGCATCTGTCCTAATCCCCAAATTTCAGCCCTAATCTTTGTTGTGTGCCATAATCCCCAACTTTCTACCCTAATCCCTAAATTTTATTCCCAACTTTTTGCCCTAATTCCCAAATTTCTGCCCCAATCTGTCACACCCCGACCTTTTGACACTCTACTATTTTTTTTTTTAAACATCAAACATCGAGGTGTGACTACACAACGGTTCAAAAGACATGAGCCAATGCCATTCAAAACAATGGGGCGAACTTTCATTTATGTAATCATTTCAGTTCATACAAAATCACATCTATGTGTAACAAAAATGCCCCAAACTGTACAATTGATGCCTACAAAAACAAAACATCAGTAAAACCAAAATAAGACGCGCCGACACTATACAAATATAACCCAAAACCTCCTCAGTAGGATGTGAGTGAAGCCGTCTGCTCAACCTGCTGCCCTGGTCCGCCAAAACCTGAAAAAAAGGAAACAACTGAAGGCTTAGCCTTCGCAGTATGACAACAAGCCAGGAAAATACCAAACCCTCTCAGGTAAGGCTCAAATAAAAACAAATATCAAGATCATCTATGCTCGTGTCGTATCAGGACACGACACGTATAGGCCACTCAATGGCCACAGTCATTACTTTTTCCAATCACATGCAAGCATGCTTAAACATTTCACTTGCATTTTAAGCACAACAATCACATACACTTCAAACACATACTATCAATCATATTCAATACATTTTCGTTAACTTCAGTGTATTAACAGTTCTTGTGGGTGCAAACACAGGCACGTGCACACCGCAGGCGACCAACAACAGAGAGACAATCCCCGTGGTGGCCCATAACAGTATGGATCCATTTCATCCGCTGCAGCGGTAGAGCACTCATCCTTGGCTGTGTGAGGTCCAAGGTGAGTTACTCAGCCTTCCCTAGGACACCCAGGTTGGGAAGGCGGAGCCCACGCTCCAAGCACGACACACAACAGTGCCCTGGGGCCTTGCACCGCCTGCGCTCCGACAGGCGAGACCAGTGGCAAAACAACGAGGGGACGTCTCCCTAACACATAGCCACATCCCACTGGCCTCTCATCTCTTATTAATTCATTCTTATCATTAGATTAACACATTCACAACTGACTGGCTAGCTTACAAGGTTGGTGCACTTCACGAGTGCACCCACACCCCCCAATTGCCTCCACACGAGGTTTACACCAAACATTAATGGTCATTGCTAGCCGTCACACAATGCGGGTACAACTACCCTTCAATTCAATCATTTGCATCATTGCTTACAGCAATGTATATGCAACAGAACAAAACATTCACGTCATTCATCATATCAATCACATTTTCAAAAACTTAGCCAAACCACAGAGAGTAGTTTCGATCTGCGACTGGCTCGTGGCTGTCCTATGCAGTTATCATTCTATGATGCTTTCTAATGCATAATTGGGGTCGAAGAGACACTCGACTCGATACCCCGCCTCATCTGTCCTAAATAGATATCAATTCTAGCATGCACATGCAAATGCGTAACATTTTCAAAACAATTACTAATAGCCTTTCAAACAATTCAAATCATATAGCAAAGTATGAACAAACATACATTCATTCATTTACAAAACCATCAACCAATTCACATTACAATCTTAGGATCCCATGATCCTAAGAGCACACAATCACATTTGCCCAGGCAGGAATTTGCCTGGCATGTCGCTATACCTGTGGCGCGATCACAATTCTTCAAAAAGCCCCAAGCTTCAAATCCTTCAGCTCAAGGTCGACGAGACGTGCCCGGTGCACCTGCAACATAAACAAGGGATTGTTAGCGTATGGGGATCGGGTCTACTTAGACCCGATCCATTCTTTTTATGTTCTCACGCCCAAGGTCACTTACCGGTGGCGTTCCTGTAATTGTTTATTTTTTATTGTACATATTTGTTGAACCCTAATTAGGGTTATGCTAGTTAATGAAGGTCTATCGCAGTGGCTGCCTCTCTCCTACAGCCGACTATTTCTCATCTTCTCCATCGTCCCCTCTTTGCTCTTCTTCTCTATTTTCAGATTTGTAGACGGAGAGACGTGTTCATATCAAGATTCTTACATGGTATCAGAGCCAGGTTGCCTCGTCCTCCGGTTAGTACTCTCAAATTGGGCGTTTTCAGTTTGATGCCCTAGATTCCTCTTTTTGAATTCAGTTTTGTGCCCTAATCCTGATCGATTTCCCCAAATCTGAATTTTTGATCTGCCCTAATCTACTCGATTTCAGTTTT